>PVJL010009215.1:0-59210 GCA_004026885.1 Lyroderma lyra
ACGCACACACACACACACACACGAGCCCCTATCTGACCACAGCCCCCTCACAGGAGAGCGGAGCGTCTGCTCCCCTTCCGGAAGCCCCACGTGCAAATAAATCCCCCCGCACGCACCTGGGGGCGCGTGATTTCTCCGAGGACGCGGGTCACGCCCAATAAACGTCCTGATGAAGGGGTCTGGCTCGGTGTGACGCGTCGGTGGGATTACGGAAACCACTCAGAGGTCAGAAAGGGAATTAGCACCTTTCGGAAGCCAAACAAAGCAAAACTCATTAAGGACCTCGGCTGCGGAGAAAATTACTCTGCCCCGTGCGCTGGGCGGCCCCGCCGGGAAGCAGGGGTGCGGGGGTGTGAGCAGGCCTCGCGGACCAGGAGCGGGGTGTGCGCGGTTGTGACGGAAGCGCACCGTGGCCGCTGGGTCTGGGGACCTGGGGGTGGCGCTGGCGGGGGCCGAGTGTCCTCCCGCACTGTCTCGTGGAGTCCCCTCAACCCCGGGAGGAAACGGAAACTCGAACGGGTGGGTGATTCGCCCCAAATCTGAGCCCAGGGCCACGTGCTCGGAGCCGAGGCGTGCGTCGGGGCCCACGCACAGACGTGCCCAGAGGGACTCCTTTGCGGGGCGAACGCGTCCAGCCGTTTCCCGTGACAGAGGGGTGCAGGCGTGTGCGCGCCCCCTCGCTGGTACGTGCTGCGACCCGGGTGCGTGCTAGTCACATGCAGAATGGCTGGCGTGAGGGGGACCCGCTGGGGCCTTTGCCCCACAGACAGCGGCTCCAGGCCCAGACGCCGTGTCCCTCAGGCGCAGGACGGGGCAGACAAAGTCACACTTACCCTGGGAACGTCCTCTCGGGGACCGTGCGGTGGCCTGCACCGGAAGCTTCCTGACAAGCACAGCTCCGTGAGGATAAGGCCCTCCCCCGTCACGTCCATCAGGGTGACACTTCGCCCACGGGCGTCACGGCCCAGGATGTACAGTCCTTTGTGTTCCAGGTCTTAGGCGGCGCAGAGGGGACGGAAACACCGGGTCCCCATTGCCGTTATCCTGTCCCCTCGTCGTGCATGAGGGGCCGACGTGGTGGCGCCTTGGGCAAGCCCCTGACCCTGCGCTGTGTCCCTGCGCTGTGTCCCTGCGCTGTGTCCCTGCGCTGTGTGGGTTCCATGACGGATGAAGTGGAGAGAGCCATGGTATTAGCCCCTGGGGGGTGTCACCAGGCTCACGTGATCTACCAAAGCCCTCGGCATGACACGGCGCCGCGGAGAGACTGCTTTGCGTTAACGACGTGTTGCAGTCGCACGTCCAGATAGAAATGTGTAACAGGCAGGTGACAGCACCTGCAATAACCGAAGCGCAGGGACGCTTACCATGAGCCGAGGGCGGTCTGCGGGGTCCTTGCAGGAAGTGTTGAGGTCGGTCCCGAAGTTAGAGAGGAAGAGGGTGCTGGCCCAAGGGCACGGGGCGGCGAGTCTGTGCAACTGAGAGGCGACCCAGGCCACCGGGCTCCGGAGTCCCCGTTCCTAACAGAAAATAAGCAACGACCCTCCTCAGGACAGCGAGAAGTCCCATCGTTAGGGGTCTCGGGAGCTGGTCAGCGGTGCGCATCGCAGGGGTCCTTCACGAGCTTGGCTTCGTGTCATCCGAAACAGGGACAACGTCATCTGTCACCTCAGAACCGGAAGCTTTACGGACGACGCCTCAGAGGCGCTCGAGGAGTGTGCTCAAACGTGGGGCGCAGGGCCCCCTGAACATGGACAGCATCCTACTTTGACACAGAGCAGGCAGGTGCAGCACCTTCGGAGAGGACCCCTCGGCATGCTGCCGACTGTCAAACTTCTGGGGCCTTCCTGGAGGTGGGGGACCCTGGTTTTTTGTGGGGTACCACCCTCTCAGGCACACCCATTTTCCTCAGGCACTGAGAGCACCCACTAGTTTCTGCTCATCAAACCCAGGGTGCACACCGTCGTCCTGCCATGGCCCGGGACACGTTGGGTGTCGGCGGGTTCTCAGTCACCACCGGGGGCGGGGGGCTTGCTGCTAATCCCTCTCAGAGGACTGACGACTCAGCAGCCCGCTCACCTCCCGGTGACACCATGGGGCGTGGCCGGGGTCACCGCACTGCAGCTGAGCGAGCAGTGACGAGGGAAGGAGAAGCAAGTGGGAGACGCGCATGTGCACACGCAGAAGCGGGTCTGGGGAGCTTCCCTGCGGCGGGCAACACGCACACCCGGGGGACAGGGCTCAGCGCCCCTAAGCGTGCAGGGCGGGTTCTCTTCGTTGCCCACGAGGACGCATTTACCATTCTGAAGCACCGTGCTTTCTTCTCTCTCTCCCCTTTGCTGGGAATAAAGTGCAATACGAGCGACAGGCGGCCCTGCGTCCGCAGGCGCACCCCCCCGACCGCCCTCCGCACGGCGAGAACCTGGGCGCGTGGAATCGCGCTCCGCGCGCTGCGTGTCAGCCGCGTGGGGGACAGCCTGCGTCGTGTCTGCGCTTCCCCTGGTAGCATGGCGACAGCACGTCGGTTATTTGAAGAGGAACGCCGGGAGCGTGCAAGCCGCCGATTCATAAAAACACGGTCACTTCTCTGGGGTTCGTGGTGCTTACGGTCTTTGTCGGCCTTGAACAAAGTTATGATGAATATACGGCAGTCTGTGTCTTTAAAAAGAAAACTTTAACTTTGTGAAACTCTAAACTGGGAAAAAAAGAACCAAAACGTGTGGGTTCTCATCCCCGGGTCCCCAAAAAGCCGACGTGCGCCCCATGGTCCCAGACTTGCAAAGCCAGTGTGGCAGCTCTCCCAGCAGGTGGCAGTAAAGAGTCGTTCCAACTCCATTAGTGCACCGGACGGATTGGGGACCAGAAGATGGCACATCTGCAGGGCTGGGGACCCAGTTCCTGAGTTACACGAAGGGGGACCAGCGGCCACGCTGGACTGCGTCGGTTACATGAGAATTCTGACCTAAAACTCAGATGCAAACCGAGTTCCGTGAGCCTTGGGAACTGGCAACGCTCCCCCAAACGTGCACTGTCTTGCCCTGGGACACCTTGGACAGGGGGGAGGGGACACGTACTGGCAGCAGCACAATGTTTCTTCAGGGGGGACCTTGTTACAGCCCTGCTGAGGGGCTGTTGTCTTGTTTATTTGTTTGTTTGTTTGTTTGGGAGTTGGTTTTCATTTTTGTTGCCTTGGATCAAGTTAAAACCCTTGGAGAAGAATTCATCTGCTAAGTTCTAATGGCCGGTCACGCTCGACTAGAACATTCCCTGAGTACGAAAACCGTCCAAGACCGTGCGATCGAACCCTGACGTCCGTGTGGACCGGCTCCTGCTTCTCCTGCCAGCGCCGGACTGCACACGCGTGTGCTCGTGTGTACACAGGGAGGGGTGGTGTCATCCGAGGGTACACGTGGGGTTCGCAAACGCGGAACGCACCGCCCCGCCCGTGAGCATCGGCGTGTACACGGCATCCTCGGAAGCTGTGAGGTGCGTCCCGGGACAACGTGAGTCACGCGCCAAAGCCGGTGGCAGGACGCTCGCGAGGCGAGGCTGAAGGGGCGGCGTGTGGACGCGTGGCCGAGGGCCCGGAGAGAGACGCCAGCGGGGACGGGAGCAGAGTGACTTGGAATGGGGGAAGGCTCAGGGCCCCGCCTGCGCTGAGAGACCCCGACTGAACACGCCGGGGCAGTCACCCTTTTAGGGGAGCACTGCTACACGTCGCCCCATCGTTTCAGCTGCGTGCGGTGCCCACACACAGATGGAGCTGTTCCTGACTGTAGTTCCTGACCGACGAGACCCAACGCCTCAGTTCAGACGAGAAAGCTCACAGTCCACGGGACCTGGACTTGACCGGGGTCATTTTCCTTGTGTTTTAAACTCTGAGAATGCTACAAATTAGACTGTTTGTACTCGGTTTTCATCTTTGATTGGAAAACTTTAAAAGTTTAAGGATCTATTTGCCATTGATTCGGGCTGTCAGTCAGGAAGACGGACTGCCCTCCCACCCCTTCCTGCCTCTACACCGCACAGGATTCTGAAACGTAGAAAATATTCGTGTTTCCTGAATCATCCCCCGCGCCGATCACCGCAGGCTCACGGTGCGCACACACCGTGACATCTGGTTGCTGTCTTTTTAGGACATGTTTGGGGCGTGAGTGTCTGTGCGTGCGTCTGTGTGTCTGTGTGTCTGTGTACCTGTGTGTGTGTGCATCTGTGTAAATGTGTATCTGTGTGTCTGTGTGTCTGTGTATGTGTGTGCGTGTCTGTGTATGTGTGTGTGCATCTGTGTAAATGTGTATCTGTGTGCCTGTGTATGTGTGTGCGTGTCTGTGTGCATCTGTGTGTGTATGTGTGTGCACATCTGTGTGTACATCTGTATGCACATCTGTGTCTGTCTGTGTGCATGCATCTGTGTGTATGTATCTGTGTGTGATAAGTGTATCTGTGTGTGTATCTGTGTGTCCGTGTGTCAAGCTTCCAGAAAGCATTATTTTATGTGCTTCCCATGAGTTTTGATTGGAGCAAGCACTCAGCCGCGTGCTGCCTCTGTTCTGTGAATAAGCGCCATCGCCCGCCTGAGATTTACTGGTTAAAGCATGGCGCCGTCACTCCCAACAATAAGAAGTTCCCCAACAACGCGAAACTCCTCAGACGTGCTCAGGTCCTGACTGTAAGTGACCAAAGGGGCCGTGCAGTTAGAAATAAGGATGCAAGGGGCACCCATGTGCCGTGGGGCCGGGGAAGGGTGCAGGACACAGCGAGGCAAGGAAGGTATTTGGACTGAGATGCAAGGACAGTGATTTGACAAGGAGCTACCTGTTGACAGCAGCCAAGGAAGGGCTGAAATCTAGGGGGGCTCGGTGCGCCCCAGGCCAGCAGAGGGTTCTCTGAAAGTGCTTGTCAGGATGGGACTACGGTGCTGTCTTGCTGTGACACAGGCTGGACCCGACGGCACGTAAGGCTCCTTGGTCTGAACCGCGAAGCTCTCGGAATGCAGGACGAGCCACCTCGCAGAAGGAGACGTGTGGCGACAGAAGTGGCAAAGAGGGCAGCGAGGAGGAGGCAGCAGGGAGACGTGGACGGTGGGCGGTGCTGGGTGTGTGACTTCCCGACGAAGGTGCTCAGTTGGGTTGAAACACAAGACTCCAGCCTGTGAGTTACCTTCGTCTCGGACCCTGCGATTGGCCACGAAGACCCGCCAAGGAAGGACATCTTCTGAGACCAACGACTGCAGACAGACGCCACTGCGAGGAGGTCCTGAGAGGTTTGGCCCTGGCCCGGCCACCGTCACCCACACCCCACCTTGCGCTATCACACCCAGAAGTGGGGGACCAAGGAAAGGAGGGGAGACGCATCTGGGAGGAGAGCGCTGAGCCCTGTGAAGCCCCCAGGCCGACGGGTGCCCCTGCCTCACTCCGTGAGTGACTGGGAGGGGCCTCGGCGCCCACACGAGGGGACCCTGGCGTCTGCCCCCCGCAGGACATCCCCTTGTGGTGGCTTTGTTCATCTGCCACCTGCACCAGGTGGGGACAGGAGGAGGGAGACGGAGGGAGACGGAGGGTTGGGAGCTGCGGGCGGCCGACACGTCCACGGCGTCAGCAGGAGAGTTTCCCACAGGTCAGGTGACAAGGACGAAGGCTCCCGAGCCCCGCAGGACTCCCGGCAGGACCCTGGACAGAGGCGGCCCGTGGCCGTGGGCGCGCAGCTCCGCGAGGGCCCGAACGGCGGCCCAGCACCCTCAGGGTCGGGCTGCTGTTGCGTTTTCATCCGGATTTTTCTTTTTTGGGTCAAACTTACAAGGCAGGCGATTGCAACCCAAATGTCTTGCTCGAGGTCACTGTCCCCTTCGACTTCCATGTACCTCCGGCCACGTCTCCCCCGGGGGGCCTGGTGTGGGTCGCGGCCGAGAGGAAGAGCAGTGGGGGACACACTTGGTTCGGGGTCGGTGGGACAGACTCAGGCGGGTCTCCGTCGTTGGCCGACAGCCGGCCCTCCTCGTGGGTGGCCGACGTTCGGAAGCACGCCTGCCCCCTGTGACCGCTCCCCGGGTTCACGCAACGAGGACACACGCGGCTGCCCTGTCACGTGCCCATGTCCCGAACCCTCGTCAGGGGACATGTGCAGATGACACAAGAGGAAGCAAACTGACAACGTCTGGGACCAGCCGCTCGACACAGCATTTTCCTCTCACGTGTCGCTGCCTCAGGTTGAGGAAACCGCGCGGACGCAGACCTGTAAACGTCCTGATGTCACCAAAACCAACGCAGGACGCGACTCTCGGGAACTTAAAAGACAAGCCCGTGAGACCGTTGGTACAAACTGAGCGTTTTCTATAGAAAACGAAATGACACACTGCGGCCATCTGAAGCCAAAAGGAAAGCAAAGACTGTCACCCACGCGGGTTACGCAGCCGCGAACCCGACACCAGCTTGTCCCCCAAATGCGGCCGTGCGTGGCGTTCACCATCTTCGTCACCGTGTGCTGTGACATGTCCCCGCTCGGGTGCTGATTTTCCGATCTGATTTTGCATCTTTTACGTCGTCTCCTTTGGTCTAAAGAGCTGCTCCAAAACGGAGGCCCCCTCCACCCAGAGCCCCATTATTTGTCCTGTGAAAGCGCTGATGGATGGACAGCACTGGCGGGGAGGTGACAATCAGCGGGGACACCGCGTCCGGCCCCGAGCTTCACGTCACACCCGCGAAGACTCACGCTCAGACCCGAGCACGGGGTGGCCGGCGGGGACTGTGCCGAGGGGCCCTGGGGTTCCCCGTGAGCATCCCCAGGCTCCCCGCTGTCCTTCGCCTTGGAGATGACTGTGATTGTCGCCTGCTGGGAGTGAGTGACAGGGTCTCCTGCCCGCGGTCACCAAGACCCTGCTCTACGTCTGCAAACACCGATCGTCCTGTGTGGCTGGGACCGCTGCCCACGGATCGTCCCTGGGACACAGCGCAGGGACACCTGGGCCTGGTCCCCAAAACAACACACAGTGGAGAATCCGGCTGGGGGAGGGGCAAGCTCACTGTGACCTGCACGACCTGTCCTGGGGGCAAAGCCTCTCGCTTTACTGATGGGGAAGAGGTCCCGTGCGAGGGGGCTTCGTTTGCCCCCACAGCGAAACCGGGAAATAAATACACTTTTTACCCCCGTTTTAGGGCTGGAGGAACGGAGGCTCAGCGCGGTGGCACAAGCTGTCCGGAGGTCCCGCTGATGATGACACTGCGAGAGCACTAGGAGCCCCCAGATGCACCACGCCCGTCCCCACTAACTCGCGTTCTCAGGGGGCGCCGAACCGCAGGGCTCGTGCTCTCACTGCCCCCCAGAACCTGGCCGCAACACCCACAGCACAGCCGGGCCGTGGGCCGAGGTGGCTTCTAACGGCCTAATGGCTCTCCGGGGACACCCTCACGGATCAAGTGTCCGCGATGAAACACTGCGCCTCAGCTCCACCCGCCTTTTGGACGAGAGGTGGGGACAGTAGTTGAGGTCCCTGGGGTGCGCAGCTCAGGACACGGCCACCCCAGAAGCCAGTCGCTCTCAGTCACGGGGTAACAAACGGTATGATGTGACCCCTGGAGTGGGCCCCGGGGACGTCCCAGCAGCCAGATTACACGTGTGACACCCCATCGCCATGTCCTCTGAGCGTCAGGACCGTGTGCCGTCCGTCGTGGAGGGGTCAGCAAAGCTCCTGGCCTCCTCTTGGAACGAAGGGCTCTTCGGAGCCCCCGAGGCTAAGCCTGGGATTACTAATGACACGGGGAGGGTGACTTTGGCTCTTGGGGCGCAGGTCAGAACCCCGGGGCCAGCGTGGCACCTCGGACGCAGCGGGGAGAGAGAATCAGAGAAGCACGCGCAGGGCCATCCCTCTTCGTGTGGTTCGGCTCTGAGCACGCCAGGCGGGGCGCGGGGACATTTCCGCTTCCCAGGTTCCTGCTCTGCCTCCTTCTTAGCTCCTCCAAGGAGAGGGAGTCACCACGGCTGCTCCTGCTGTTTGCCACCATCTGGGGGACAGTCACCACCCGTCTCCGGGCTGGCTCTCTGGGCCCCGGTGGGCAGGAAGGGAGGCACAGCGTGTCCGCCTGTGGGAGCTGCGGGGACGCCTCCTGAAGGCCCGGGGCCCAGTGCACAATGACCCACAGCCCTGCCGTGCAGGGATGTCGTGACCACCACGACCTGCCCAGCATCATGGGCATCGCTGGCCACCAGGAAGCACTGGCCGTCGGGAAGGGCTGGCCACAGGGAAGGGCAGGATGCCGGGAAGGGCTGGACGCCGGGAAGGGCTGGCCACCGGACCCCAGGACGGGAAACACAGGGCTAGCGCTGCAGGAGCCGGAGGCCCAGCTCGCCTGCCCGCCATCGCTTGGCTCCGGAACATTCCACGTTCTCTGCCCCGTGCGGGGCAAGCGGCCCCTGCTTTTGCCTGCGTGCTGCGGTCTAAGGGACCCTGTTTGAACTCAGTGGGTCTCTATCCCGCGTAAAGAGGTGGCCGGTGGCCATGAGCCATAAATGAAGTCTCGGGGCAGTGAGATGGGGACCATTTCCCTTGGACTACGCGGGTGGCCCCATCTGGTCACAGGAGTCCTGCAGAGAGCCGCGCCCAGCTGCAGACAGAAGGTGGTGTGACGAGGGGTCCGGCCACCCCACTGGCTCTGAAGGGGGGAAGGGGCCCCAGACCAAGGGACACAGGCAGCACGAGAGGCCGGAAAGGCGAGGGCTGGCTCCGCCCCTGGGGACTCCACGTGTGAGGTCCCTGTCGGGTCCAGGCGGGCTCACCACCCTGGACGCCGCTGACATCGGGGCCATCCTGCGCGCTGTGCTATTAGGGGCACCTCCGGCCTGTACCCCTCGATGCCAGGAGCACCTTCCCCTCACTGACCCCCACGCCTGCTTTCGACAATCCAAGACGGCTCCGGACGTCACCGGCGTCCTCAGGGGCGTGAAATCTTCTCTGCGGAGGACACCAGCCTGCGCGACAACTGCAGGTTCGCGGGGACTCACTACGTACCAGCAAAGCGCCTTAGGAGGCTGTGCTCCGGCCAGCCACTCGGCGAGGGCACGGCTCCCAGGCGGGGCCTGGGACGTTCTCGGGGTTGGCGCCGGAAGGCCGCGGCCGCGCCCCCGCACGGTGACCTCTCCCTGCCAAGACCGAACGCGTCTTTGCAGACGGAATTCGCGTACAACCGTAATATTCCTGAAACTAACATAAAGCGACACTGAACGTCCACTGTCACTGAAAGTAAAAACACTGGTAATTTCTAGAAAAATCTCTGCTGGCCACGCTTCCAAATTATTTTGGAGACAGCTATGCATAAGGACTTAAAAATGATAAACATCTTAATGAACGCCCGGGAATTGGGGTTTCTCTGTATCGCCCAGAACGAGGACTTTAAAGCTCTACACGCAGTAGCTACAGAGACACGCGAAGTGCAAGGTGCCGCCACGCAATAGTTGGATAAGCAAACACCCAGCAGGTGACTTGGTGCCCAGGGAGGGGCCGGAGGGGGCGGACGTGGGGGGCGGACGGGGAATCGGGAAGGCACCGCCGCCTGTGTATCACTTCCGTTCCTTCTAGAACAACCAGAGCACCTTCGGGGTTTATTCCCAACACAAGGGACTCGTGCTGGGTGTTCCGACGCGGGATTGGCCAAGAGCCTCCGGATTCTTTGGAAGCGGAATCGCGACCCTGGAAGCGAAGCGTCTCACCGCATACGACCTGGACGAGTCACGTCTGTAGAGACACAGAGCGCCGGGCAGCCCGGACGCTCCGCTGTGGCTGTGAGACCCCGTTGGAGCCGGGCCATGTTTAGCAGGAAGGAGAGGTGGAAAGCCCGGAGCTGAGCGGGCGTGGCGCCACCCCGCCGGGGTCCCGGGGTTGTAGGAAGACGCGTGAGCAGACGTGTCATCTCCGGAGTCTCAGTCCGCACGCACCTGGGGGCATGGCGGATTCACCCGAAGGGTTAGTGAAAGACGTGGGCGCCCGAGACGGATGACGTAGCAGGGATATGAGTTAGGAAAGTCACCCCTCTGCACACGTGGCCCCCAGGTAAATTGTCCCCAAACGGGGACAATTCCATGAGCGACCTGGCTCAAATTCAAGCTCGCCCGCCCGCCATCGCTGGCACCAGACGTGTGATGCTCGGGTTCAGGGACTGATGGTGTGTTCTAAAAGAGAGGATGCTGTTTGAATTCCTCATTTTTAAGGCACCGGGGGAATGCCTGTGGTTTCACCGGCGGAGTGGCTGGATCCTAGAGCACAGTGCGCGCCCACACACACGGGCACGCGGCGTGTCCTTTCCGCCCTTGGGAAACAGAACAGATCAGCAGGCCCGTGGGCAGGCGGCCCAGTGACATCAAACCGCTCTCTTCTTCCTGGAGCCCCAGGGCGAGGGTCCCTGCGGGTGACCGGCTGTCCCCAGGGTTGGTGGGGGCGGCGGCCTGCGCACCTGAGCTGCGGCCACATCAATGGCCCGTCCGGCAGGGCTCTGGCTAACGACACTGCAGCGGCCGGCAGCGCGGAGGCTGTCGGAGCACGAGATAATTGCTTCGTTTGGGGGAGAGCCCCGCCTGGCGTCCTCACTCGGAAGAGAGCTGCATGGGGGACAGAGTCACATGTGACAGAAAGAGCTTGCACCCTGAGCTCCAGCCAAATGGAGTGGAGGGCTTGGGAGGCGGGGGGCCAGGGCCGGTAAGCCAACAGCCCCCCCCCAAAAAGCACCTTGTGTCCGCTCCAGCCAGAAAAGGGTTGTTTTCCTTTGTGCTTTTCCTGATCAAGTGTTTTGACAAATCAATAGAGGCAGAGGAGGAAAAAGGAAACCCCAGGGATGTGCTCTGCACCCAATTTACCCCATCACTGCCTCGTTATTATGGGGGAGACTCAGCAGGGCCCCCCCCCGCCCCCGATGCTGGTCTGCAAAATCGGAATGAGGGACGTGACTCAGAACGGCCAGCTCCCGGGCAAATCGGCTTCCCTGTCCCTGAACTGCCAAGTACCACTGAGGCAGCCGTGGCCTTCTAAGTCCGTTCCTACACGGAACCAGAATTCCCCTCAGGGCAGCCTCTCTGCCACACGCACGCCCGGCAGCCTGCCATGACGGCGTCCCGGTCCCCTCTACTGCGCTCCTGCCTAGCTGCACGTGGCTGTGTCACGGTCGTCCCACGTCTGATGACAAGTGTGCTGTGCGTGCTTGTTGGTTGGCTTGAGCCGTAGGAGAAGCTGGTCCTCCCCCGAACAGCCGACACGTCCCTGAAGCCGACCTCGCTTTACAACGACGCTGTTGGGACAGGCAGAATAAGCACAGACCCGACCTGGTCTCCACGATCGCAGGGCGACAGCCGTGAACTCACACCGCTGGCCACCCAAATGCTTGCGCCGTTACGGCCGCGGCCCTTCCAGACGAGCCCCTGCCCTCCAAGTCTGTCGACATCCCCTCACTGTTTCCAAAGCCCCTCTCTCTTTCTTGTCTGGTCAACGTGCTCCCGTCCACTCACTTCCCACACACTGTCCTTGCCGTGTGACCTTCAGCAAGTCCACATGTTGCGCTCCGTTTGCCTAATCGTGTTAAAAACGGGGAGAGTCTTGACAACAACTTACGGAAGTCACTCGGACAACTTACAGAACCAGGGGTCGTGTCCGAGCGTCGGGCCGGCACGCCCACGGGCCGCGCTGAATGAACCGAACGTGACTCGCTCGTGTCTCAGTCCCTTTCACCACCGTGAACACAGATCCCGGGGGGTGCTGACGTGCCTCCCCAGGCTCCTTAATCCACAGTCCTGCAGGCAGAGGGCTGAGGCCCCCGTCCCCGGCTCGGGGTCACTACTCACCCCAGTGCTGCCCGACATGCAGATGGGCACTCGCAGTTTGGCGCCCGATTCTGGCTCCCGGTCCCCAACTTCGTGATCGCCGCCGCCCGGCATGCACGCACAGGCCCTGGGGTGCCAGCTCCGTCACAGCAGCTGGAAGTGACCGCAGCGTGGGGCGCTGTGGGACGTGCCGGACACCACCCCATGCAGCAGCACGGGACGCGGCGGTCCTATGGGAGCTTAGGCAGCCACGGAGGGGGGTGCTGACGGTAAACAGAGGAGAGTCCCACGGTGATCGCTGGCTAGGGAAAAGCACCGTCCGGTTTCGGCCCGAAAAGGCCCGCAGCGGCTCTGGGGCCAGGAGGGAGGTGACAGAGAGCGTGGGGCCTGCGCGAGCCAGTCCAGGGGCACGAGAGCGCACGTCCAGCACACATGGCCCCTCCCAGGCACGGCGCCCAGTGCTGCATGAAACCGCTGTCCTGAGTCCTCGGGGACAGCGGGATTGATGTCCCTGCCTTTACTTGAGTGAGGATTAGAGGCAAATAATGGACTCACAGATTACAGTTCTAGAAGCGGGGGGTGGGGGGTGGGGGGGGTTACTTTGTATGAAATTATTTTAATGAAAATAATTTGGTTGAAAACTGGTGCCAGGGGCTAACATTAAAGCTCTCTCTTATTTTTCTCTCTTACGGATTTAAATCCGATTCGGAGACCTGGATGAGGCATAAAATCGGCATTTAAGACCCAAAGAGAAGAAAACAAGCTCCCTCACGCAAACCTCCGCATTGAAGTGCATTAAACCTGACAAACTTCCACGTCTCGCTCTGCAGAGGAACCCAACGAGCCTGTGTTAGGTCGGCCTCGCCTGCACCAGGGATTGTCACACGTCACGAAGCACGGACGACGTCACAACACCACGGGAGCTTGCGGGGAAAGCGTTTCTTTGCGGAACTCCTTGTTGATAGCGTCACTGCATCCACGCGGAGGTGAACTGTACCTGACCCAACAGGTAACAACTTACGTCTGTGCCCGGTACCGACGTTTCTAACGAGCAGAGATGTCTGAAACGACGTTTACAGCCAGGCCGACACTGTCCCATGCCCGAAGCCTGCGACCACCTGCGGTCACGCGCGCGCACGTGGGACACGGGGTGGCAGTGAGCTTCTCTGCACGCAGTCGCTTTGGGACACGGCGCTGCTGCCGGAGGTCCCACCATCGCTCCCCGCCGGCCTCGCAGCGCTCGGCCCGTTAGGACCCGTGGGCCTTGCCGTCCCCAGGCGCCGCAGCATCCTCACGGGTGACGTGCACGAGCCGTCACCTGTCTGCAGCACTGCTGGTGGCGCGCTGCAGGACGGCAGTGCGATCCCCTGCCGACATGTCAGGCGTGTTGTCAGTGTAGGACACTTCCCTCGCTCAAAGACGGAGGACACGGGGCCGAGGGCAGGCGCCGCTGAGGGTGGCCTCCGCTGACACGCACGCACGGCCGGGCTCTGCCTGCGCGCCGCCACCACCGGGGCCGCTTCCAGCCCGACGCCTCCCCGGCCCCGCGGCTGCGGAAACGATCGGGCGCCGTGTCTGTGAGGGGCGTCAGCAGGTGAGACTGCCGGGGGACCAGGGACACGGAACACTGTCACTGAGCTCATCTTTACCGGTACGTTTTTATTTATATTAGGGTATTATACAATTTTCAAAGCCAACAACAGAGTATTCTTAGCGCGTGTATTTGAAGCATAACAAAATAGAGAGTATTTCACAAGAGTCCATAGTACAGTACTACCGAGGTACGAGGCATCGGATAAGTATGCACTTGTGGGTTATGAACACAATACATTCATTTAAAGAAGAAACATGTCCGATGAATAGCATCTTGGTTACAATAAATAATCACGTAAATGTTAGTAACAGCCACACCTGAAGCACGCTGCTGCGGGCGTGGACCTGGTGACAAGGGCCCGGAGACGGGGCCGGCGCCCGGAATGGCCGTCAGGTCTTACGGATGGATGGCCGCGGCGCAGTGCCGCGCCCTTTACTTACACAGGGTTCCCCCTCCCCCACCTTCAGTGACCCCACACTTCCCCCGGGGAAGGGGCACCGAAGTCTGACGAAGGTTGGGAATCAGATGTACCTTTCGTGTGACGGCTCCTTAAATCTGTGCAAACGTTCTACTCAAGACAGAATGTATTTTAAAACAGAAATAGAAAGGGAACATTTTATAGGTGATTATAAAAATTTAAACTCATCATCACCTTCAGAATTCTTTGAAGTGATCCCATTCAACATTCAACATTTGGTTTTTACACAGTGGTTTCTTCAGGAAAAATATGAACACTGAGATAAAGAGGATGCAGCAGCCGAAACCGCAAGTCCCCACCTGCGGGAAGTCAGAAGGGTCTCCCCGGGCACTGACTTGTCCCCGGCCATTGCCCTCCAGCGGACAAAGCCACTGAGCAGCCGAATCTCTGCTGACAGGTCACTGTGAGGGGTACAGCTAATAAGTTTTGTTTCCACATGTTTTTTAAAACTGCAAAAAAAAAAAAAAAGTATCTGCTCCAACTGGAGGACGTTTCTTCTCGGTGAAGTTCATGACATTAAAATGAACATGGCCCTGCGGGGCAACCAGAGCACGTCTCCACATGGCCCCGGAGTCAAGGCTCGGGACGCTGGTGACAAGCTGGACATCACCAGGACCCACCCTCCGATGGGGCAGCAGCAGCCTTCCTGTGCACACCCCACGGCAAAATCCCCCTTGAGACCCATGACCCACCGAGACACCAAACCGGTTCAATCCGGGAAAAGGAAGACTTCATACTTTTGCCCTTTCTACACTTTTAAGGTTTACAAATGGCTTGAACGGATTCAAACGACTGTAAGAAAAGTACTTCCACGAGGACAAACAGCCAGCAGCAGCAGTAGCCGAAGGTCAGCGTGCTTGGAAGGTGCGGTCAGCCTGCAGGCACGGTGACCCCTCCGGGGTTATGGTGGCCCGGCGTCCTTTAACAGGGACTGCCGCCAGGCCTCGTGCCTCACACGTCTCCAGACAGCATCCGCGGACCCCTGCGCACCTCCTCCCCTAAACGAAGCGCTCCCGCCTCCGTCCGTCACCGTCAGGCGTGAACACAGCACTTGGTGTAAAAGCTTCTCCACCGAAACGTTAACCTCGCACGAATTCTGGCCGTGGTCGTGACCGGCCCCATTGCTTTAAACGTGTTCTAAAACTGCAACCTGAACTGAAGCTGCAGCCAGGTCCACAGGCACAGCCAACGCACATCCTCTCCTCCTCCCCAGCAAGACAGAACACGTGAATTCGGAGAAGTTCAAAGAAAAGGTTTTCAATCCACGAAAAGTGCTGAAACGCCAAATACTTTTCCAAGGTATTATGTTGTCAGAAAATCTAAACAGTCATGGATAAAATGCACATGGACTATAAATAAGAAAGTGACTTGAACACAAAAAAATTTCTGAAGGGGACCAATCAGAACTTCAGTAACAATCTATGAAAAAAGTACTACTTATACTATAGTGTATAATTATGAGTAGAGCATATAAATTTATAAAGAAACTGAAATATAGTACTGCAAAATTATTTAAAGAATATTTTCAAATGTACAAACAATAATGAAAACACAACAAAAGCTCTGGGCAATGTGCAACCTTCAAAATTACTATTGCAACAGCCAAACACATCCTTAACCACTTTCTAAATGGATTCATTTATACCATTTTAATGCAAAGAGAGTATCAAAGGTATGAAAACAAGACAAAATAAAGTGGAAAACTCTTCAGTGTCTGACTCACATTTTGTCCCCAAATCTTTTCACATTTAATAGTTGCATTTTGAATGTATAAGCAAAGAATTTTAAAGGTTTCTCAAATAGTTTATGTTGACATGTATCTTAAGAATTATAGGCTAAGAACCAAAACACAGACTTCAAACTTTTAAAAATAAAATACTCACTAAAGTTCACAATGGTGTCCGTCTCCCACGCCCGTGAACGACCTGAAAGCCCCAGTCACATGTGCAGACACGGTGCTCAGGCTGTGTGGGTCTGTGCCGAGTGCCTCCAGGGTTCGGCACTGGGAGTCGATCTGAACACAATTTGCCCCAGAAATCTCTAACTAACTCTAAAACTCGGCAGCCAGTAAAAACCACCGTGGTCCATTTACTCTCCTAACACACAATTTATTAGTCATTCAGGGTTTTGTAAGAAGGCAACTTAAACTGGTACAAAATGAAGCTTATGTGAAAACTGGTTAAGGACGAAGCACGCGAGCTCTGAGACACTCGTCTCGACGCCGGGGAGAACGCGGAGCTGCGCTTTGCACAGAACGGTGAGTGACGCTGGCTACGCTCCTCACAGCCGTCTCGGTGCTCAGCTGCTCGCCGTGCTCGCGTGCATCCTCTTGGCAACGTCGTACACGTAGGTGATGTCCGGTCGCTTCTCCGGGTCTGGATTGATGCACGTGTTCACCAACTGTCGCAGCTACAGAGACAGAAACAGGACAGGCTGGGCAACGCGTCCCGGCCACCTCCTGCAGACGCAAGTTCTGAACTGCGCTGGCTCCCGGGGAAAGCACTTTCTGACTGCACATTCACTGGACCGGAAATACACCTGACCGCGTGCCATGCTTTCACAATTAGCTGAATGTTCTGAGAAGCGCACTAATGAGTGTTAATGGCAATCAGAGGTCTCTTCCACAATCAGAGAACAACCTCAGGACTTGTCAGAGAGGGTTAATGAGAAGAAAACAGTCACTAAAGACAGCAGGTTTTTAACTCTAAGGCTCCAAATTAATTGCAGATATACGAACATACACATTTATTTGATCTAGAATTTATTAATACGACATTAGCCTTGGTTGTAAGTTTAAATTTTCATAATTAGTTTACTATATATCTCAATTGATGTAAGGCAATTAGGGTAGCTGGCTATCATATACATTTATCATGAACCATTTTATATAGTTTTTATTAGTTTTATATTAAGGAAAAGCATTCTTCTAGACTAAGAATAACAAATTAAAAGCAAGTTGTCTTATGAACAGTATTTTAATCCTTGGCTGTCTGAAGTAGTAGTAATGTGCCCCTTTACAGATGAGAAGGCTGAGGCTCACCTTTTTACATCACAGGAAGAAAGCACACCTCAGCACATTAAGAAGAGACCCTTCCTTCTGGCCCTGTGGTGGAAGTATCTGGGCTTTCATTCTCTGTTCTTACTGCCCCGAGTTCATGAAACCAAGTGTCTTCCTAACACACACATGGTCATTCGTAGGTGACAAGCCTAACCGATAGGAAAAGCCATGCTTTCCTGCCTCCTAAGTGTGTCTCCAGGAACAATTCAGGTCTTTTGAAAACTGGCATTAACTCCTTCTGGCCAGTGTATCAGCACTTAGTTAAATTATCAAATCACACTAATTCCGTCAGCTGTCAACTTCTGCTCTAACAATTTTTATCTAGAGGGAACACAAGTGATGATCAAATCTGTGGGCTGATGTGCTCATCGTGAGGTGGGGAAGGCTAACGCCAGTGAGAAGTGTTCCCCTAAGAGGAGAGGTGAGGACCCCACCAGGTGAGGGGTTCTGTGAGGAGACAGACAGGGAGCTGGCACCACTTTGGAGCCAGGGCCTGGGGCTCAGTCCGGGTTCCTGGTGGTTTATTCCTCCTGTCTGTTCAGTAGGGAGGTTGGAGCATGTGACCTGTAAGGGTTCTAGTTCAAGTCCCTGTTCTACCAGAATGAAGTTCAGTGATTCCACTTCACACCTGCAGACTCAGCAGTGTCGATGGCAATGTTACACCATCTGAGAGGGGCTGAAGAGTTCAGTTTACAGTCCCGTAGAGATCCTCGGGGTACAGCAATACACAAGGGCTTTTAGTATGGCCGGAAAGAGGTTGACATTTTTACTTATTAAAATAAAAACAAACACATCCAGGTACACAGCACAGGAAAGAGTGGGGAAAGTACTTATAATGAGGCTTATATTTAAAAAGATAACGTGCTCTAATGGGTCATCTAGTTGTCAGACATTCTGCTTAGAGATAAAAATGGTAAAAGCAGCAAAAAGAATGACAGGAAAGGAAAACTGGGGTGCAAACGTCATTATATTTAGCTGAACCATGAGGAGATGCAACTGTAATTTTTTGACTCGATAAAAGCTGCTGAACTGCTTCCCGCTGGCCCCAAAGCCTTGCGTTCCCTGCCGCGTAAGTCAGAACAGGGTGACACCGCCAACCCATAGCCGCTGACGACGGGGCCCAAGGCTGTCCTGCCCGGAGGAGAAGCGCCCAGAGCAAAGAGAGATGGGGAGCCGGTGCTCTCTGACTGCCCAAGCAGAGGACGAGAAGCAGGAGCAGTGCAAACGGCGGGGGGTGGGGGGTAAGCACAGCGGAGAGGCGCCGGGGGCAGCAGTCAGCAGCTGCCCGCCCCCTCCCAGGAGCCTTCACAAGGGGCACAGGCGCACAGGAAGGCAGGCGGACGGAGCCCGCACACCAGCAGAAAGCTCAGCTCCGCGCCTCCGCCATCCCATCCCGGGTGAGCAGCACTGAGCACGGCGTCCGAACCCAGGACCGGCGCCGTCACACCCCTGTCCTTGGTGCTGAACTGGCCCTGCTCTTGCCAGCTCAGTAGCTTGAGTCGTGGTTTTTTGGCTGTAAAGCCTGTTTGATACAAGGTGGATTGTAAATATACAATGGGAGATTTACACAGGCCTGAATTTTTAATTTGGTGTAGTTGTCCTTGATAAATATAAGATGATTACTGATTATTCTAAAGATACATTTAAATAAACCTACTAACCTACTGGGGGAAACTCAGGGGGGGCGGGAATCCCAACAAGCAACTTACTTCCGTGTTGCAAACAGCCACGGACTACGTGTAATGCCTTTAACTTCAATAACATGGTTAAAAATGCAAATTCCTATGGACCCCCCCAACAGTCTCGCGTCACACTACGTAACAATTTGAGTCACATAAATAAGGTCATCTCCCATTCCTTCCTCTTTTAATGTATGCGAATGGATGGATGGCACTGTTACTTGTGCCCCTGACCTAATGAAGAGGACAAAACAGTCCCCTGCTTATCGGAACACAGGAATAACATGAAGAGACAGTAGAAAGGGTTTAAAGTCGTTAACTAAGGACACACTCCCCTTCGCCAGACAGTCTCCTACCCGCAGCTGCCGAGTAACCACACATGATTGCCGCTGCGTCTGGTCACTTTTGGCAGCAGGTGGCCACATATGAGGCCACTTGGGTTTGGATGCACCGTGGGCCCAGCGGACACTGGAATACAGTCCCCCGAACCTTTCCAGATCCACAGACTTGGAGTTATGCTCTACTATGAGATAATGGTGGGCTCCAGCCAAACGCTATTTCTAGTCCAGAACAGAGAGAAAGTACTTCCTAAAAGCCAACACTACTGAGCTCTTACTGCCAATCAGGCACCTGCTCGGTGTTGTTACACAAAACCTCCTTCGGTCCTCACAGCTGTTCTATGGGGCGGCAGACCAGGACACATTTACAGAGCGGTCATGTTCCAAAGGTCACAGAGGCAGTGAGGCCACAGCCCTGAGAGAAAGGAGGTGCCCTGGCTGTAGTTACCTTGTGACCCTACCCGAGGAAAACCACCCACGGACACCTCTGCACAAAGCTGGGTGGCCTTCAGGACAGGCAGAGAGCGCTCTGGCCAGCCCATTCCTAAAGAATGCAGGCTCCAGCACTGGTTCACCCACTCCCTACAACGAACGCACCTGCCCTCATAATCCATCAGCCAACTCTGACCAAAAGGCAAAGCACCGTATCTTCTCCAGGGCTCCGCAAAACTCACAGCGAGATACAGGCCTACCTGATCCACTGAGATATACTCAAATGATGACCGAGAAATGTTCTCAAAAGTATTATGAGTAGAGCGACAATTTTAACGTTATTTCCAACCTGAGTCATTAAACAAAGTGACAGTAACTACCGCCAAACAAAAAACATGTTCTTGGATTTGAACATGGAACAATTTTTTATACCAGATTATAAACTTACATAGTGACAATAAATCATAAAAAAAAAAATCCCTCCAAGTTTTCTATTAGAATGTCAGACATTAAATAATCAAAATGAAATAATTATCTTAGAGATCTTCCTCAATGCAAATCGTATATTTGTTAAAAGTTCCTGTAAACCTCTAGAATAAAGGAAATTACTTTAAACATTCTGACTTACCCAATACTTTGTGTTGATTCTAAGCACTACATTATTAACCATGTTCAAAGAAAACATGTTCATATAATAATTCTAAGAATTTTTTATATATTCCTGTATGTCAGGCTTCAATTTCTAATAACATCATTAGGTAATCACTTGCTCAAAAAATAGTGTTTGAATTGAGGGAATTAGCTTTCGATTTGTTACTTTCAATTACAGAAATAATTCCAAAATCAGTAGACATTACATCAATAAATAGGAGTATGTAGAGACAGCTGTGGTTTACATTATCTCAAAAAAATTGGTTCAGTTTGCATTACTTTACAGGTTTGTAAAAACGTGTACTTTTAAAAAATTGTCTTATAGAACAAGTTAAAAATAAGGCAAAAATAAAGGTCTAAATACTCAAAAGCCTTTACAAAACCGGAGAGGGGAAAACACTGTTTCATCCAGATGCTGAAGAGAAATTTAAAAAACAACACAGAAACATTTAAATGAGAAAAATATCATGGCAAGTAAAAATAAAAGGGAATTCTTTATAACTTCTTCAAAGGATTATGAAATCCTAAGTCATACAGAAATTAATGAATATTGGTTGTCAATAACATGGAAAAAACACTATGTTTTGATCTATATATTACTAAAGAAATATGGAAAAGCAGAGCGTGATAACAGCCATTGTTGTCAGAGCGATAACCCAATTACTATCAAGTTCAGTCACGTCCAGGTAGTAACAATAGGGCTCTCTGTGCATCAGAGCTCTAGGCCACGAACACCGTTCTCAGTAGGATAATAAAGACTGGTGTTATTGGGACTGTTGCTTCTCCACCCCCATCCTAATCCCTCTGAGACCAATTACGTGACATCAGCCTCCCAGATATGCCCAATTTCCATGGACTCAAGGACACAGTTCGCACCCCAAAGTGGGCCTAATGCATTAAAGCACACTATATTTCGGATCTTTAGATATTGATACAAAATGATTGGGCGTATCCACCTTGTACAGCGAAGCGTCACTGGGGTGGAGAAATGGGAAAGAACGCAATCTCACATAGATGGAGGTAATGGGACGTCTGTCTTTCACAACTGAAGTTCATGCGGTGTCTTGAAAACTGGGAAGTCTTATAGAAAGTAACAGGGTTTTATAGGATCCCACAGGACACATGACACACAGGGCACCATTTTGGATTTGTGTCTTCAAGGAGCAAGTCCCCTGTGACACTTCAGAAGCGCAAGTGAGCCAAGGGCCTGCTTGAACCTATTTTTTAAACAAAAATGGAACAGTCAGGTTTAAAGATCAAATCTTACGTGACAACTTGAAGTAAAGTGATCAACGGATATAAGTGATGAGACTATGAACTTCCTAAATGATTTTAGGAAGGAAAACCAAAAGCTATTAAAAGTGTCTGAGAAAACAATCAATGCTGAGAGAACTTTAATAGTGGCACAGCTGCATGTTGTATTTCCTAGCATAACTGCACATCTTTCTACAAAGTGTTCTCGCCTCACGTGGCACCGGATTACATAATTATGAGGACAACAGGGGGACTTGTGAAAACAGGTTTATCTTCACACATAATCTGAGCCAGATCCTATAATGCCTCTCATTTAAATCTTCTTGGGACAGTGTATTAGGAAGCATCTTCCAGCACCAATTTAAACAACAATGGTTAACATCCAGTAACAACTGCAGGGAATTTATACAGTTCTATTAAAATTAGTGAATCGAGCAACTATAAAACAGAACTATTCAGACCGCTCAGCTGAAGAGAAAGGTTGTACAAACTTAACGATGAAGTATGCCCAGTCTGCACCTGACACTTCTCATCTCGTTCTTTCTGAGGTACAGAGCGCAGCTCTCTCCGTGAGCGAGAGCAAAGGTCCCGTGTTTTGTTACTTGAGTCAGTCACTTCCCATTCAACATCACGGGCCTCTGAGTTAGCACGGGCGGAGCGCCGGGGCAACCCCTGAGCGAGCCTGGCCCCGGACAGGGGGAGGGCGGGAGGGAGGAACAGAGCGGGGCCTGCGGTCGGGGGCGCGGGACGGGACACCCAGGTGCGGGCACCTGCTGCGGAGACGGGCCGACGCCTCGGGCCTCCATTTGCTCACCTGGGAAATGGGAACAGTGCCACAGCCCCTGTCTCTTTAACAGGAAAGTTCCTGTATGGATTAAAGAAGATGGTGATTTCCAAAGCTGAAAACAATCCAATTTTATTTAAAGTCATGTAAATATATTTACAGTCTACAGTGACCTATAAGTTTCTGAAATCAGGTTAGTTCAATTAAAAGCTCAGTATTTTACTTTTCACATGTAATCAAGCACGGAAAAAGCACTGTGCTTTTGTCCTCACATCTTAAATGCTCTAAAGAAGTGAACACTTCTCGTCTTCAGAGACAGAAACAATGCTGGAAATGGCTACGTGTCCGCGGGATGCAGGAAGGCACCCACTGTCCCCGGGAAGGTGGGAGGGAGAGAAACACCCACCTCACCCACCTCCCGGTCCCCAACTTGGGACAACCGAACCAGCTCTTGTCAGACGAAAAAGTTTTAACTCTATGAAGAATTTTAAAATGAGCCCATAAATCATGCCGACGAAATAAAAGTTTTCTTCTAACTGTAAAAAACAAACAAACAAACAAACAAACCCCACAGCAGGGGCACGTGGCATTGTCCCAAAAGGGATGGAGGAAGAGTGGGATGGAGGCTAAGACTTTCCTTCTCACGCAGGACGTGAAGGGTTATGAGACCTCACTCATCCGCCATCAGGTCTGACGACATGACCTTGGACACTGGTAGATTAAAGGGTAGTTGTCCCCTAACTGATTTCTAATACAAACAAAGCCAGCACACAAACAGAAACTGAACGCATGGCAGACGGGGGGCATTAAGTAATGTGAAATCTGATGCCTGGTTTAATAATTCTACTTCCAAAATTTCGTCTTGGGCATTTTACCTATAACAAGGAGTAGTAAGGCCTGTGGAATTAGCAAGTTTTCAAAAATGCAATTGGAAGAGAACCACGAACGCCGCGTCCTACAAAGTCCTCCTTGCTCAGGGTAAGTTCTGAGAGCTGGCCCACGTGACGGAGGGGACGAAAGGAACGTCATCGCTGCGGTCCCACGACCGGCCTTCCAGCTCCTTTCCAAACCCTGCCTCTGTGGAGCGGGGTACGAGCTGGAATCCATCTCCGCTCCCCACGCCGAGGCCTTCTGTCTGGGCCCGACTTTGATACGTGCCCCGTGGCCGGGACGCGCCGCTCCAAGTTCACACTCAGCTGCGGAGAGCGGCCCCGCAGGCAGGCCGGCTTCAGCCCGCCGCCAGTGGTCTCATCATTAAAATCCTGCTGAAGGTCACCATGGCAACCGCCTGCTGAGGCCGTGCTGCAGCGCTCGCATCTCCTAATCAGCTACCATGTGAAATGCAAATTCAGACAGTCTGAAAATTAGTCAGGAAGAATAGCGGCTGAGGACGCAGATATGTGAAATATTCATGCGCCTCGTGGAAAAAAGGAGACAGCATGAATGACACAACAAAGCTCAGACGCTGACATCCCCGCCATCATTTTGCATGATTGTTCGCACCGGCTGTATTTCAGGCCTCGAGTTCTGAGGGGGTTTTGTGAAATGCCGTATGTACATTCGAAACCCAAAATAGTAATTAAAAATGGCTAACATAATAGCATTAACATCGAATAAAGATGATCCTTCTAAACGAACACCACCGCGACGCGTGTGCGCTAATTACCTGCATGCCCACGCGAGGAAACCAACCCCGGGCACCACTGCTGGCCAGTGTCACAGCTCCGAGAGGAGGGCACGGAGGACACTCTCGGACCCACATGTTCGCACGTGGTAAAAATCCTTCGGAGATGTTTATTAGTCAGGTCACACGGACTTAATTTCCTTACATGAAACCGAAACCCACCGCGAGTCCTTTCACAATAGAAGAGGGACAAGATGACAGAGCAAGTGAGCACTGTATGCAGTAGCAATCGTTCTACATCCCCCTTTGCCCCTTGCCCTTGTCTTGGGGCGGGGGCATGGACACAGGAGGTGAGGTGTCCTAACTCAAGACAGGGTTTTCTCTGGGCAGACTGCCGAGGAGCCCCCCCAAAACAGCTGTGGGAACGCGCTTAGCGAACCGGAGACCCTGCTCCTCTGCGCATCGCCTTGGGTATCAGTGAGTTCGTGGTGTGTGAGGCTAAGGTGGGGGAGGTTTTGTTCAATGAAAAAAGTGGATGCTGGGCAGAGCCAAAACAACTCATTTCAGCGGTTACCACAGCAAGCGAGGCTGCAGCCTCAGATCTTAATACGGTCAAGTCTCCTAAGATGTTGAGTTCCACCCAAAGGGCTGTGTACACGTCTACGCTGATAACCACAAAACACTTCCTGTGGGAATGAGTGGGGAGGTGGGGGGACAGGACTTGGAAGGAGTGGGGAGCTGAGAGAAGGAGGGCGAGAGACACGCAGTGAAGAGACGTGCACGTGTGCTTCCGTTTTTGGAAAAAGGTGAACGGGAGGCAGGTTCTGCCGAAGCAAAAGCTCTAACTGCTGTTGTTCTGAGACTGGGAGAAGCCGCGGGGCATGGCCCTGTCCAGAGGGACCCGGTTGCGCGGGTGGCGAGAGCCTGAGCTGAGCATGGGTCCTGCCTTCTCTGCGCTCGTGCGCTGGCCCGGCGGCCACTGCGCTCACCACACCCAGCAAGCGGCCACTCCACAGCATCCCCTGTGCCGTGATCCACGCCGCGTTCTGAACTGCAGCGTCAAGTCCTCAACCGGCAAGTCCCCGCGAGAATGAAAACAGAATGAGAAGTGCTACTTCTGCCACCCACGCTCCTCATCTGTATTTCGGGATAAAGGAAAACTTCTTAATGAAATGCAAATGTTAGCAGAACGAGCACTAGGTGACACATGGGTGGTGACAACGTACCTCCTCTGAATAGTGGTCTGATGGGAGAGGAGGGTAGTCACACTGCTCTATCTTCTTACACAGCGAGTAGAGGTTCATCTTGTCGCCATAGAAAGGGCTCTGCAACGCAGCCATCTGTAAAATATTTCCAGTGAAACCGATACAGCTACACGGTAACTTAAAGGGAGTTGGTCAAGTGGCATCCACGGACGCCGAAATAATCACAAACACTTTAAGGAAAGTTTTGGGGCCTTTGGAGTTTTACTAGGACACCCTTTTCTGAGAATTATTTAGCAAGTTCTAAAAATCTTACTTCAGTATTTGGTTATTTTTTTCAACATTGAAAATTCCCTAAAAAGGAGAAATGGTCAGCATATATTTATTTTATTTATATGCATATGCAACATAGAACATCAAGAAAAAGAACATAGAGTACCTTAAAACTCTTTCTAAATATAATACCACAAAAGCCACTAATATTACCTCATAGCTAAACAGACATCGATCGTCAATATCAAACACGTAATGGCCAAAATATTAATACAACAAAAACAAAACCTGCAGTTGAAATTGAACTGTAATCCGGCAATGCTTTAGGAAACAGAATGCATAGCATTTGACGTTGGATAATAGTTTCTGTAGAAAACAAAGGTTTTCTCAATCAGAATGTTGTAACTGGTCTTCAAGTAGTTTAGAACGAATTAGGACTCTTTCCTTTTGATAACGTCTCAACTAACACTCAGTTTGTTTTAAAGCTCTCCGAGTCCTAGACGCTGCTTCAAAACATCCAAATGAGATTTTTATGCAGAAAGAAAATAATGACTCCAAGAATGAACAACTTTAAAAAAGATATGATTGAATTTAAATTTATTTTCAGACAAGGTTCTAACTTGACATTTAAAGTACAAGCAAGGACTGCGATAAAGCAGGGTTACAAACTAAAAATTCAATTGACTATGTTCGCATCCTGTTCACACCCCCTAGTCTCTGAACCGCGGCAGAGAATACAACGCGGCGTCTGAGGCTGCCCCAGAGCCAGTCACCCTTCTCCACACGTGCTAATGGGCTTGATTTTGGAAGGACAATGTGTACACTCCCCAGACAGGCGGCGTGCGTGTGAAGCACGCGGGTCCGTGCTGTGCCGCTGAGCCGGGCGGGCGGCGGGGACAGGACGAGCTGGAAATGGCTCGTATCTGCCTCCTGGGCTCCACCGGAGTTTTAACTCCTTCGGAGCCAGCGGGCGGAGGGACTGCAAAGCAGAGGGACGTGTGTGCACCCACAGCAGGTGACAGGAAGCCTGCAGAAACCTAGAGAAACCCACCTCAGGGGTACTTGCTCCCTAAGAAGAGAAAAACGTAAAACCCAAACCAAAACAATTTGAACGTCCCTAAACATAGAAAATGCGCCATCTGAGGAGAAATTTCTGGAAGAGGGGCTGCAATCAGAATCCCATTTTTGTGCACAATGCAAGGGCACTTTACGATGCACAGGAAAACGCCACCCTAACGAATCTGCTGCATGTGTGCACTGCGGCCTCCCCAGGTTGGCAGAAACGTTCGGTCAGTGTCCAGAGAGTCATTAGCATATGCCAGGAGTTCATTACGGGACTTCGGTCTCAATTCTGCAGGGTGTTAAAGAAAAATCGGAATGTCCCCTAAGGAGTTAAACAGGAATAGTATATTTTCATGCATCTCCTGCTTTGACAGATGAAAAATGTCAACTGTCCTGTTTTTATTTTCAAGCTTTTGCACTATTCATCTGGTTCATTAGTGCATCTCGATGCTGCCCCTGACAGCTGCTCGCCCTCTCCTCCCAGCAGCTGAATTTTTCAGGCTAATTTGATCCTCCACACGGCGACGAGGGCTGAGATGATTGACTTGCTCCCTGACCTCCAGGGTCTGACTCTCCTGATTAGTATTCTGGGGGTGTCGGAGGGACGAAAGCCCACTGTCTGTCTTCGGGGCTGGTGGCAGCTCTCTTTTTTTTTTTTTTTTTTTTTTTTTTGAACTGTAAGCCACCAACCTACAACCCTGTAAGGGTGCAATCGCTGAGCTGAACAATAACAGAAATGTGTAAAACCTACGTCTCCTTGTAAAGGTCCGTGTAGCAAAGCAAGCATCTTGATTTTAATTAGTAAAGTCTACTTCATTGCATATCAATTAAAACTGCACTGCTAGGTTTTTTTTTTTTGAGGTTTCAAGAATATTTGAAATTCTAATTCTCTGAGTTTCAAATACATTTTCAAAAAAGGCTTCCGACTCCTTCATTGTAAATTCTTAGTGGGACACAACATAAAATATCTATGTAATCTACAACCAGTATTTTAAAGTTAAATTACTCTGAGTATTTCCAGGAACATTACAGTAAAACCTAACTGGAAAGAGATACAGCACAAAAGTAAATTAAATCCTTAGAAAAATTCTAGTTCTTCCAAAAAAACTTGCATGCAGGAATTGAGAGTATGCACTGAAATGAAAACCAATGTTAACGTGATAAATACTTGAATTCAAAATCATGCACAACACGTAAACTCACAGATGCAGGAATAATTTCTATTTGGGAGACCATTTTCAGGACACATAAATGAGGCACACTGCCTCTCAAAGTCAAATTCAGAATGGGAGGAATTACTTCAGTGTTGACCAAAGTGTCTGCTGGCCCTAAAAGAATTATGCAAACTTCCCCCCGAAAAACACTCACTACTTTAACTGAACATTTTCTTTTTTATTGCTGAATTTCATGTCATTTGTGGAATCCAATATGCTATTTACTTTTAGGTGTTTGAAAGGAAAGTGTTGCCCTGATATTAGACCACAGCCTGAAGAAATCTCACATTAATTACCGAAACAGCTACAAAATATTTTTAAATGCACAAAGCAACTTTTAAATGTTACAGTCACTTGATATAATCGAATCAGTTCTTTTCAACATTGTACCAAATTACTAAGAGGCAATAAGACAGTGAGCATAAATCTGTTAATCTCGTGCATACAGAAGAACATATTTTATTAAATCACTAATTCATAATTTTTCATAATAAAAGTTATCCTAGGGATGTAATTTAAGAACACTTAATCCTTCATTTTAAGTAGTCATTAGTCACTTTAGTAGGGAGAACAGAATAAATAAACGGAAAATAAATAATCTCCTAAATTTTGGAAACTTGAATCTGCCGTCGGGAAAATAACAAGTAAGATCATGATACACATTTAACAAAAAACAACTTCTTCTGGTGCAGTTTCTTGTCGTGGCGGAACAGTCAGAGGAGCCAAGCGTGTTCCTTGTCATGTCGAGGCCGGGAGACGCAGAGTACCGAGTGATACAGAGGTGGCTACGTTTCCTTTGTGTGCGTTAAAACAGGAAGAGGATCCCATGTATTATTTTCCTTCATTTTGTTTTATTCAAAGAGTGACTCAGATCTAGACTAATTTTAAATGAACAGCTTTGACTCCAATATTCAATTTAAAAAAAGACAAGACAGGAGTCCCCCAGTGTAAGCTGCCTCTGACGCCAGGGGCATCGACGGGCTGACAACACGGTTTCCTCTCTGCGTGCACATTCCCGCACCGCAGTGTCTGCGGGGACCTCCACGGCCCCACCTGCCTGGGACAAACTCTCAGCAGCAAAAGGGAGAGAGGGTTTCACTGCGCTTGGCCCATACACACTGCTACGCGAGGAAATGAAATTAAGGGCTCACCCAGGAGGATCTGCTCGCGCACTACCCTTAAAGTCTAATTCCTCTGTGTAAAAGTGAAAAAAGATAAAGGTGATAAATACGTTTCCTGTGCTTCGTCTTTCAAACCCATTCCATGAAACCTCTCCTACAATGCTTGGATAAGCAAGTTGTGTCATAAATGTTCAAATATATACTTTTATAAGTAAGATATGCTGAAAAACAGCATATTAACATTAAAAATTTTTAAAAATAAAATCTGTATCAAAAGGAAACATTTTAAAAATATACTGAAGGAAATGTGTAGAAATGTACAGTTACAAAATTCTGTTATAAAAGCAGTCTTACTCAGCCATCGAATTAACGTCTCATAATTAAAATACTAATTCTTAAACATCTAGGAAAAAATAAGTATATACTATAAGGGGAGGGGAAATGTATCACCGTGAGTAAAGATACATCAAGAAATGGACCTCATCAACATCACCTACCTCATACAGCAGACAGCCAAGAGACCAGATGTCGGACTTGAAGTTGTACCCATTCTCGTGTATTCTCTCTGGGGACATGTAGTACGGTGTCCCCACTGCAAGTGAAACCAGAGGAATATGAAAATGGAGATGTGGCTGAGGTTAAGGAATCACACGCAAAACTCTGGATCGAAAATGTCACCAAAATAATTCATTACGATCAAAAAAACTGGTTGTGAAAATACTTGAAACTTTAAAATTTCCTCTTTACTCCCTGACCCTTAAACGTAAAAGTGGGGGAAAGGTGACCAATACATTTACGAGGCTTCCTATTTGAAGTGCATTCCGTGATACCCGTCCTGCAAGGCACGGATAAGCGAGTGCTCTCAGCTTCTCGTCCACCCGAACCACAAAGGGCTTCAGCTCATTGTGTTCTGATCAAACCAGGGAGAATGCAGGGAACACCATGAAAGGGAAACAAGGGAACTGCGACCAGAAAACCTAGTTCAGGGGTTCGCACTGACTTCATTTCTTTATGTAAAAAAATACGATTGCATATCCCAAATTAGTAAGCACGATACTACAGTAATTTATTTAAATATCAACAGTAATAACAATTTAGTAGAATATACATAAATTATACTAAGTTTTACAGAAACATCCCTTAGAACATAGTGGTGGCTTTTAGAATTACAAATGATATGACTGTTTACTACCCTACTTAGTCCTACGTTACAAAGAACACGGCAGACTGCTGTCCATCAAAGGGTTACAGAAGTACATGAGAGGTCACCGACATTTGTGAAAACATGTCTAAGTTATTACTACTACTGAGCCCTTCCTGGAGACAGGATACCCTAGACAATTTTTGGTTTTGCTTATTTGTTGGATGTGCTAATACTTTTTCTCATTTTTATGACCATTTTAGAAAAGGCTAACATAATAAATGCTAATATAATAAATATTTATTAAACATTTCAAAATAAACACAGGCACTCTATTTTGAAGGGTAAAAACATTTAAGTGACTTTCAAAGTGAATATAATTAAATTTCAAACTTAGATAGCTTTTTCACCATTGTCCCTGTAAGCCCAAGGCTTTTTTGCCAAATAGAAAATCAAAGGTTGAGGGCAGCATTTACTGATTTTAGTGGCTGGAAGCAAGAGCTCCCCGGCAAACACCGCCAGTCACAGAGAAGGGGCGTGCTCCTTTTTCTATTAATTTCCAAGAAGGCCCCCATAGTCATTGCAAATTTTAATGAGACTGTAACTCGTGATGTTGAACAGGGGTGTTTAGGGAGAGGCAACAATCAAAGCACCATCCTCAAAGGCAGGAGGCAGTTTTCCAGAAAAAGTCATAAGCTAGGAGCTGTGAGCAGCTCTCCCACGCCAACGGTGAGCGGTCACGGAGCACGTGGTCACAAGCAACCCCGCCTGTGCGGGGACCGGCGTTCCTCACCACGTGCCGGCCACGCCGGGACCAGAGGCGCGGGCTCGCGCAGGGGAGGGAGTGAGAGGAGAGGACAGAAACTTAAACCAAAGACGAGCTCCGCGGACAGGAAATGAACGAGACGGACGTGAAGAAAGACGATGGGATGGCAGCATGTACTGTGAGGAAAAGCCGGGGGCGCTGCCCATTTCCATCGGGGTCGGACAAGCAAGGGACTGTCAGAAAGCGCTGCGTCTGAAGAACCGGCCGTGTTCGCGGGCAAGTGCGCACGGGCTGTCTGGCTCCGGGAGCCCTGCCCACGGTCACCCGCCGTCTGCACATCGACCCCACGCCCGACGACAGCGGCACCGTCTGCACCAGGACAAGGCCGGGGCGGCCGCGTGGTAAGCGCGCATCAGGCGAGTGAGTGCAGGGCGGGGTGATGCACAGAGGCTGCCCGGAACCCGCAGCTCTGCGGGCACCACCGCTCCTCCGGGGGTTTGCTGCGAGCATGCAAGACTGACGACAGGGAAACATAGGACACACGGGGGGATGTCACCGGGGTGAGCCGCGGCAGAGCAGCTCGACTGCCCCAGGAACTGGACCCATCGAGGGAAAGCGCATGGTGAGGAAGGACCGCCACTAAACTAAACTAAAGATGGAAAACAGAAGAGGGAATGTTCAGAAAGGCCTTTGCTAGCGAGCTGCTGGAGGTCACCCCAAAAAGTTACAGACCGAGTTCGCGCTGCCACTTGAAGTCGAGACAGAGTCTTCTCCGTATTACGAACACCGCACGGCCTCCTACCAAATACGGCGTTGGTGCGTGTCCCGAGCGCGCTCCTCCTGCTCCGATGGACACATCTCCGAGTCATTACGTCACAGGAGGAGTAAGGTAGCATCCTGCACTACGATTATTAAGTAGCCAAATTCATAATGAACTGCTGAATGCAGGCACAAGAGGGCGGTCCCACCACCTCCCTCTTACATCCCCTCGAAATGACACCGCCATTCTGGACCAGGCGTCCCTCGTTTTCTGACCCTGACTGGGGGTGACTGAGCCCCCCGACATCACTGACTCACCCATAACACTCTACCCAGCAGACAGGCCAAAAAGTTGGAATTCTCAGGAAACTCTGGAATGCATTTCAAACGTAATGAATATGTGATTATTTCCTAAAAACGTTTTTTAAAACCAACAATAGCTGTGTCTATTATTACCATTGCCTCCAGAGAGGTGTGACTTCGCTTAACAGCTGTACAAGAGACGGGCGGGCTGTGGAGAGCTGTGATGGGACACGACCATGATCTCGTGGGTCCCTGAGGATTGGGGAGCAGGCGGGGGGGGGGGGGGTGCGGGACACCAATCTAGCGAGAACTGATGGCTGCAGATAAAAAGCGGGCATCCGGGGCCCGGCACAATGACACCCTTTTTTATTACACGATCTGGCAATCTGTACCAAATCTTTTATTACAGAAATGATAAGCAGGTATGGTTACGATTTTGTAAGAAAATCCTAACTCGAGTCCGGGCGTTACTTCTGCCAGACACTCTATTTCACTGTAGCAGACACTTCTGTCATTTTAACCTCCTGATATGAGTAAAAGTGAGAAATGGATGGTAACATAAAAACAGAGAAAAGCTAAAAAGTGGTAACAACTGAAGATCTAAAGGCAGTCATTCAAATATAAAAAAAACCTGATCACATTAATTGATTTATTCTAGCTTTCTGAGAAACATTCCACATGGTACATATTCTAGGAAGTCCTACAAAATGTTTAAGAGAGCCCAAGAAATTCTGCTAACATGTCGCTATTATGAATAGATGACTAAATTAATTAATAATTTCCCCTTTATCAGCACAAGTTACATACAGAATGTTCTCGACAGTTTGGCTTAAAATCTAGCGCTGTAATTTCTGCAAACACTTGAATCAAAAACAAAAAAGCAGAAGCACTGATGCATCTGTTTTGTGCTTTCTTGTTTGCTGGCCTTTTTAAACGAGAGAGGCAGGACAAAAGCACTCAAAGGACAGAAATCTGCTGACATTTCACCTCTGCCACTGACTGGCCAGGACCGCTGTTTTTCCTCTCCTTCCTCATCGGTAAGAAGCAGGGATGAGAAAGAGGAGATGACTTCTGAGGTCCCTTCTGTCTAAAATTCTACGGTGTTCATAAAACCCCTACAAAAATCCACAGGGAACATGAAGTGGAAAAAGGTATATACTCCTTTTGTAAACTATCACCTGGGACAGTTGAGTGATGTGATTTAAGTCACAGAGTACAAACACCTTCAGTGCACCTCGCGCAGTGGCAGTAGTGTAGCCCATGAGGTTTACTGGAGGTGCAAAATATTGCTTCTTTCTCTTGAATTAAAGCAAACTGCACAAAAGGAAGCTGTGAACATTCCTTGCTGGGAACACGAAAAGGACACAAGCCATCTTATATCTTGGTTTGATTAGAAAAAGACACACAGACACACTCAACTTCAGGGACTAGGGATTACTGTTCATCCTGTCCTTCAAACTCAAGTCAGCCCAGAAATCACCCTGGCAGACCTAGCTGAGAGAGGCCATGCTGATGGAACTGTAAGGAGTATTATCCGAGGTCAATATGGAATGGCTGAGTGGTGGATCAATATTTCTTCTACAGAAGACATCTATGAAATAAAACTTGTCATCTTCTAAGTGTGACTGATAACATGTAAGAGCTTTAATTAACGCCAAGGGGATAAGAAACCAGAGCATCTCCGTCGCCAGCACTCGGCTCTGCACTGTGTGAAATGCATTCTTCATGCAGCCCTGCTGAACCTCTAACACTCGCTCACCGGGCCCCAGCCGGACGGCACACTGGCCAGGAGTCAGCAGGTCGAGTCCTGGACCTCGTGGGCCCACGAGCTGGTGATACGGGGAGTACTGTGAGGTAGCATCATGAGCTGTTACCACTGCTACCAGGTTTGGGGGAGGAGGCGTCGGAAGATCAGGGAATTTGCCAAGGATCACAAAACTCATAAGGTGCGGACCTGGAATCAAACCAGGGACTTCTGTGTCTTGCATTTAAAAAGCTATTTCATTAAAACTGACCACTGTAAAATGTGACTGAGAAGAACCTCTTATCTTTCCAAATTAAGCACCAGAGAAATCTCCTAAAAGTTAAAGCACGAAAAGCCAGGAATAGGTGTCAGGTTCGATGGGCTACGCGTGAAAATTCGGCTGCCCTGCTGCTACCCCGGTTGTTTTTAAGTAAGTATGTGTCCTGGCTGAGAGGGTCACTGTGCAGTTTAAAACCAGGTAGCCGACTGCCGAAGTGAAGAAGGGGCTGGAAGGGAAAACGCCCCTGGGGAACGCAGCCCCGGGCTGGGCTGGGGGGAGAGCCGCAGAGAGGCGCTGGGAAGGTGTGGGTGGCAGCGTGCGGCCGCAGGTGGCCCCTGGCACCCACAGCGGAAAGGCTGTGACGTCTGGCGCAAGAACACTCACCTCCCAGGCGGAGCGCAGAGGCTGCTTCGCACTTGGAAACAGTGTGGGGAACATGAATTGCACACTCGAGAGACTCCAGTGTGAAAATGCTGCTTTGAACGACGGCCACGGGCTCGCTCTGCTGGCAACATCGCCAACGCGGAGACCCTGTCGCACTGTGGGAGGCTGGGAGGAGCTAACGTTCAGTGGCAGCAACAGAATTTCCCACCAAGGAAGTGCAAGTACTGGTTCTGCATGAGCCCCAGGATTAGAGCACTCCAGTAAGCTTAAAAAACATCCGTCCTGTTTTCAGCACGTACACACACATACAGGAACTGAATTCACACCTGCACCTGCAGAAAGAAAACTCCCCATCGTTCCTCTTTTGGGTACACGTGGAAGGAGAATGGCGCACTGGAACGTTTTTAATCTAACTGCTCTCACTTGTGGCTGATCCCCTTTCACTGAGCCAGCAGCCAGACGGGAAGTACGTTATCATACACAATAAATGCGACTTGGGTGCAAAGAGATGTGCTGCAGTAGCAGATAACGACCCCGCGAGTACGTCCTCACATCTTTGGAGTCTCTAAAGAGGTAAGGCTTCACTGAAGGGTGTTTTGCTAAGTGCACTCTTTTCTGCCTCCTCTGTCCCCATCTGCGATGGAGGGAGCCACTCCGAAGCAGACTGCCGAGGAGAGAAACTATTGAGAATTAAATAAACATTTTTTATTAAAAAAAAAAAAAAAAAAAAAAAGAACTGCTAAAAAAGTAACAGTAATGACAGAAAAGGACTTGTTTACAAAATTTATATTATGCCAAGTGTAGTATTTCTCCCTTGAAAAATAAATGCATATCACAATGCAATACAGGGGTCAATCCAACACGAGGATACAACATCTGTAAATATGTAGGGACCCAACATAGAAGGCCCTAAATATAAAGCAAATATTAACAGAAATAAAGGGGGAAATGGACAGCCATACAGGAACAATAAGGGACCTGAGTACCCCACTTACATCAATGGGTAGATCATTCAGACAGAAAGTCAATAAGGAAACAGTGGTATTAAACAACACAATAGATATATAGACCAGCCTTCACTGATACATATGAAACATATTTCATCCAAAACCATCAGAATGCACATTCTTTCCAAGTATACATTAAACATTCTCCAGGATAGATCACATGGTAGAACACGAAACAATTCTCAAAAAATTTAAAAAGACTGAAATCACATCAAGCATCTTAACCAACCACAATGGTATAAAACCAGAAATCAATTACAAGAAGGAAACTGGAAATAACGCAAACATGTGGAGACTAAACAATCTGCTGTTCAACAACAATGGGTCAAAGAAGGTATCAAAGAAGAAATCAAAACACACCTGAGACAAATGAAAATGGCAACACGGCACTGCAAAACCTCTGGGATGCAGCAAAGGCATCTAAGAGAGGTTATAACCATACAGGTCTACCTCAAGAAAACAGAAAAATCTCAAATAAACAAGCAAAAGGAACGAGGAAAAAAAAGAACAAAGCCCAAAGTCAGTAGAAGAAAGGCAATTATAAAGATCAGAATGGAAATAAATGAAACAGACAAAAAAAAAAAACAAAAACAGAAAAGGTCAACAAAACTAAGCGCTGGTTCTTGAGAAAGAGAAACAAAGTCCATAAGCCTTTATGCAGACTTGTCAAGGAAAACAGAATGTCCCAAAAACTAAAATCAGAAATGAAGGAGAAGAGGCTACAACCGATACCACAGAAATAGCAATACAAAGGACTGCTATGAATGATTATACTCCAACAAACTGGAAGATCTAGAAGAAATGGATAAATTCCTGGAAACATGACATCTTCCAAGGCTGAGTGACAAAGAGCTAGAAAATCTGACTTCACTGGTTACTAATGAGATTGAATCGGTGACCAAAACACTCCCAACAAGTAAGACAGCTTCCCAGGTGAACTCCAAATAGAACGTTATTAAAGTGCGATGCAAGTGTATGCATTTCTTATGAAATCTCATGTAAAACTTTATTATTCAGAAAAGCATGTACTGCTCTTGAAAAAGAAACACAAAGTTAAAAAGAAAAAACAAAACAGTCCTGTTGTGTCCTAAGCTCCTACACGGTGTGTGAAACACAGTGGGTTTTCAATGTAAACAGACAAGACAAAGAGAAATCGGTGTCACTCGGTATTGGCTGAAATTGTATTATCTTGATGTACTTGACAAAACTGAAACTGTGGAAAGGGTAAAGTATTATCAATAGTCTTCAATGAAATTATGACACCAAAGATGGGGCACCATTAAGTTAAAGCCAACTCATTTTTATTCTAATTCTTACTTTATTCTGGTTGTCACTATTTTGTCTAAGTCTTACATTCACAAGGAGAAAATGTGACTTGAAGAGTTTCAAGAGCAGCTCTATCACTCTCTCTAAGTTACTCAATTTAAAAATTGTTTCTTCCTAGTAATTTCTATTGTCTCTAGACAACTGTGCATTTGTTTAATGCTGTAACAGCTACACTCGGTTCTATTTCAGGTGTAAAGGACTAGCTCTAGAATACATGAACGATAGACATCTTCCACTTTATCATCCAGGGAAATGTTTTCCTCATTAGCCGCAGGCTGTCTTTAGGGTTCCCCGCTGCATGAATCACAACCACAGATGATATTTTAAATAAACATTTACAAACGACGACAGTATTTTTAAATGCCCAGGTGAAGTCCTCTTCCCAGATACGGTTTATTCCTCATATTATCTTCATATTATTACATGTAAAGTAAAAGAGGGATTCCACGGAACAGTTAAAACTGAGTTTGCTCACTGGCATCTCCTTTTACCACGTGCTGCCGGAGGTCACATTCACAAAGTACCCACCTGCCACGCGATGGACCGTGACCCCGCGCAGAGAGCCGCAGTACCCGCCCAGAACCTGGCGGCTTTCCGAAGCGGCTTCATTTCGAATCGAGGGGCTAGCACACAGTTGGCACGCCGTGCGTTTCGGACCGGGTGGAGGGGTGGGGGTGACCGAGAAAGGCCACACTTCGCCTCTTACCTAAAGAATGAGCAGCTGTGGTCTTGGAGCTGAAAAACCGGCCCAGCCCGAGGTCGCCCAGCTTGACCACGCCGGTGGCCGTGATGAACACGTTCGCTGGTTTGATATCTGCGAATAAATGAAGGTGTCAGGGGAAGACGGTGTCAGGTTGGGGACTTCCAAGGCATGGGTGAAAAGTCACTTTTCACGGCAGAATTTAAAACGTACCTTAAAAATAAAAGTTAGTTAGAGTTTTGAACCAATTACTTTGAGTAATTTTTACCTGTCCTAACATTTCTATGTTCTCAGTCCTCCGAGGGACAGATGAATATCAATGCAACACAAGAAAAATCACTATTAACTTTTATTTAACACATTTTGTTCTAAATTCTCAAATAAACATGTGAAATTCAAAGCACAAAATAAATTTGTGCCCTTTTTATATCAATTTTAAATACTTTACTAGATATTAATTTATTATGTATTTACATAAAATAGAAAATCTTAACTCTATGTACATATAATTATTTAGTTAGATGACCTTGGAAATCTGACTTGCTTCGATGAATATTACTGAAATTTTTCACACCCCAAAATCAAGAGATCGCTTTCCTAGTGATGCAACAACCTTCACATATTATGTCCAACCATTTGACCGAAAATCAAGAACATCTTAAGAGCTCATGCTGCAAATTACAAACCTAAGTAGCCATAAATGAGCGCTCACTTGAGAAAAACAAACAACCTCTTCCTGACGCATATGCAACCGCTTTCCTGCATCTTCCTTTTCTGCACCAGCCAAATCAGCCAGACGCGTGGGAGCGCTAAGCAGGAAGAGACCTAACTCTCAGTGTGCGTGACAATCACGTAGGGCTTTCACCGGAGCCTTGTCGTCCCGGTGACAGCACCAACGGCAGCGATCGCTAGAGACAGCACCTTTGGGCCCAGGGGTTGGGAGGCGTCTGCTGCTGGGGGCCACGGAGCCGGCGCTGTTGAGGGGACGCTCGGAGTCCCTCTGGACCTTACCTCTGTGCATGACCCGGCGAGAGTGCATGTGCTCCAAGGCGCTGCAGAGCTGGACGAAGTACTTCCAAACGGTTCTCTCAGGAATTAGCCGCTTCTGCTTCTTAAAATGCTTCATAAAAAATTAAAATTAAGGATTACAAGAAAAAATGCCTGAAGACCAGATTCTGACATGCAAAAAGTCAAACGTCAGAAAAATGCCAACTTTTATCTCCCCATTACCAACTAAAAAGCCTATGATTTGCCACAGTAAAATGATTTTAAGAATTTTATCTGACATTTAATAGCTTAAATTTCTCCCCACTGTATCTAAAGTTAGCACAGGCCATACATAAATGCTAAATCTCTGAGATGTCCAACTATTTCAAAAAATGAACACCTTTAAAAAATAATCCCTTATCCTAAAAAGGAAGATGTCTCATTTCATTTTAGGAAAAGCCAGAATAAAATAGTCCAGAAACCTGAAGGTAACTATGACATTCATTAGAAGACAATTCTTCTCCTGACAGAGGTTTCACTATAGAATTCCTTATAAATAAATACTGAACCACCTTGCTGATATGAACTACCACTTAATTTATTAAAGATTAAATAAAATAGATCTAAGGAAAAAGTCTTCATAAATACTGCTATTGCACATTTGGAGTCACACTCGCACTCTGCTTTGAATGAATGCAACCGAACTTCGCAGAACACATACAGGACGGCGGGACACAAGCTGAGCAGCAACCGGACAGCTAGGAGAGAAGGGGCCACGCGATCGTGCACAGAAGCGCAACCCCGGCGTCCAGGGGCACGCGCGCTCTGCTACCCCGCATCTGCTACAAAGATACACTCGCATGGACTCATTCAAGAACAAAGTTCCTAGGGTCATCAGATTTACAGGTTCATTATGTGAAAATTATTTTCAAAACAAAAAAAATGCAATTGGTTTCCTATTTCACGATACTGATAAATGACCAACATGCAACACTGTTATTTGAACAAGTTTTCACAATTTTTTCAGAACTTTTATAAAATATAGTTTATATTAGATATCAACATTTACATACATGTATTGTAAGGCATTTTCTCTGAAAACCTGACAAAATAGTTCTACTACTTGGATGTTTTGTTACTGACTATAGAGAAGCTATGCTTCGGATAGTCCCAAAACAAGCATCTGTCCCTGTTTGCCCCTGTGACTAGCTGGGGACAGGCCGAAGTGAAAAACTATGCTGGTACTGTTTGTCTGCCAGTACCCTCAGTTTGTAGTTAGCAAAAGATTATACCTACAGTCCCACCTGCACGCACTATACCAAAGGCTAAATCGGAAGGGAAAGCCCGTGACTTCAGGTTAACCTTTACTCTAACACATACCATGGAAGTGAACTTATTAGCAATTTCAATGGCCAGCACACAGAAAAGCCAAAAACAAATGCCAATTAGATGACCAGCTAATTAAAAGGCAAATCTCGGTAGTACTGAAATGTTAAAAACCTCCCATATCATGTTTCAATATTAAATATTTTTAATTGCAGATCGTGTCAACAGCGGTTTTCATTTGGCGGGGGGCGAGATGCTGCAACATCAGCTCCACACACTTAATGTTCCTCCAGACTTGGAACGAGTCCAAATACAGCCTGTCTGTGAGCTCCAAGATGCGGGATTAGCATATCAGAGGACTGTTTGATGTCAACAGGAAGACGAGCCCCAGGCTTCTCTTCATTCAGAAATAAATACACCGTGGCATGTAAGGATCAGACCATGAAAGAAAACTGTATGCTTTAATACAGATTCTAAAATCATCGTAACTGTAATTAATTTGGCAGCTTACTCTTAAAGCCCCATTATTTAAAAACTAAGTCACATCTGCAGGAAAAGGCAGCATGAAAACTCTGCCCCAGAAATGCACGTTAGGGAGGCTGCTATCTGACCAAGACAGTCTGGTAATTTCATGTTTTTAGATTCTTCTCTGGGATTTTCTTTTTAAACAACAAATTTAAGAGGAGACAATACCCTGTCGTGAATGTAATGTAACGTCCGACCTGGTAAGTATCAAAATTAGTAATAGGGTTTTGAAAAATACTTTTATGAGTCTGACTGCAAAACAAATCAAAGGCAGTTTCTTTATATCATTGGTATCTCCCAATTTTTTATGGGTCTGTTTAAACACAGGCGTTTTTTCCAGCCAGACCTTAAGTGCAGGAATGTTTTTTGAGAAAACCAATGCTTATGATGAGGAAACCCTGTTCTGAGGGTGGCACTGTTGGCTACCTCTTAAAAAAAGAGGCTGAGCCTCAGGAAGGCACTGATAATTAGTAATTGGTAAGATGCACATTAGCACTACGAAGTGGCAGCTTCCACAATGCCAAGGGATGACAAGGAAAGCCATTTCTTGAAATGTATTCTTACACGTACACATATCTTTTAAAAGTTAACTCTCTAGTCACATAGCATTACTATTCAAAAACCTTATTTTTCTCAGAAACAGGACAGCCCTATATGAATATCTAGCTCTAGGTAGGAAAAAATAGAACCTTCGGGCTTCCGAATAATGCTAAGGTGACATATAATCTAAGGCAGACGACAACCTCACACAAAAGACTCGGCGGAAGCTGGCCGCACGGGGGTCCCTGGCCATTCGCAGCCATGGACTTGGGCTGCCCACTACACACCAGACGCTGAAACGGGGACATGGCACCAGGTAAACCATGCATCAGGCTTATCGAAGACAGATGGCGCGGCTGGGAAGACTTTACCGCACTATGGATCCAAAGGTCAAGAGTGTACAAGGCGTTTCAAAGTGATTTTATTTCCAGGACAGCCTCTAAATTTGGGGGAGTACAAATAAAAATGGGTCTGCAAATGTAAAAAAGCACCACACCATGAAGGTGAACTGAAGCCATGAACCACAGTATGTGAAGATCACAATCACCTCCCGGCACTGCTGCACCGGAGCTAAGTTTTCAGCGTGGCAGGTAGAACTCTCATCCTCACCCCAAAACACAAGGGAGTGCCCCCACACGGCGGTCTCCCACACGCAGAGAAGGTCTGCAGGGGTCAGTAAAGCCCCAGGCAGCTGCTTCCGAGTTCACCAAAGGCGGGTCGCCCCAGGCGGACCTGCGTGCTCAGGAAGCCCGTCGAAGGGCTCCGAGGCTCTCCTGCGGGCCTTAAGGAAGCCAGCTGCCACGTGGCAGGGGGAGCAGGTGGCTTCGAGGACCTGTGAAGGTGCCCAGCTGACAACCACCCAGGCAGCCAGCAGGAGGGGAGCTGAGTCTCGGAGGAGACCACGGCCCAGCTGACACCAGGTGCTTGCTGCCGTCCAAACGCCCGCCCGGGTTCCAGGGGCCCATAGTCAGGGTTTACACCACACCTCCAGGTTACCAGATTGATCCGTGAAACACACCATCATGTCTCCTAGGCCCAATAACTGTGTTGGGAGTGTACTGCCGACAACAACCCCCTCATCTCAGCGGCCTGGGGGCTCGGGGTGAGGTCGATTGAACAGGGTCCGAATCTTGCAGAGCAGGATTTAAATATCAAGGACCTTTAAAAGGCGTGGACCAAATGTCTCTGTGGACGTTTGGACAGGACCAAATTTCTAGGACCTTCTGGCGTGGACAGGACCAAACTCACGCATCAATGAAGGAAGTCAGAGAAAGAGAAACTGTGCTCTTCCTTCTCTGTGGGATCCAAATAGGCCAAGGAAATGAGCCACCCCCCCCCCCCCAGAGTGCACAAAGAGCTCAGGCTGTGGTTACAGGGGGTGGGGGGCATGCAAAGTGGTCACAGGGACAGACTCCCAGCTGTGAGATAAGTAAGTTCCAGGGACATCACGCACCACGTGACTATAGGCAGCACAGCCATACGATGCATAGGAAAGCTGTTGAGAGAACAGCGTGACCACAGGCAGCACGGCCGCACGAAGCACAGGAAAGCTGCTGAGGGAACAAATCCTGGGAGTGCCTGACGCGAGGGAAAAAACTTCTTTCCTCCTTGGCTTTTCCTTTTATCGTATCGACGCGAGACGGTGGCCGTTAATTAAACTGACCGCAGTCATCATCTCACACTCTCCGGAAGCCAAGCCGTGATGCCGCACACCTCAGACTCACACTCAGATGCATGTCCGTCCCATCCCACAGGAGGAAGAACCGGCCTGAACTAATCATCTGGGACTGTGCCCTGCTCTGGGCACAACCCAGATCTCCGTTTAAATGGTCTGTATCGTACCTCCCACTAAAAGACATTTGTGAGAAGAACACCTCCTTAGACAGAGCGGAGTGGTACGAAAATCTTTTGGCAGATAACAGACTTCTAAGTTTCCCCTCAACGGACTTATTATACTGGCTCATAGTTTTGTTTTATTGATAAATGTAGCAAATACAAGGTTTTTAAAAAATTGTTAAGTATCTGCACTTATATTTTCTTCTGACTCAAACTGAACTTCTAATAGACAGTTATAAATATAGAAACTTTAAATAGTTCAATGAATTGACTATCTTTTGGCAAAATGGGCTACGAAGATTTCAAATGTATTTTAGCGATACTTCTATTGAAAGCTAAAGTAAACTGTTAATGACATATTTCTGATCGGTCCCTCATCGCCTCAACAGGCTACATCCCCAACTGTTTGCTGGCACCAGCAGAGTGAAGTGACAGTGTTAAGAAGGCATACCACATGGAGCACGTACTGGTCCAGTTTAGGGCACAAAAAAGAAAATGTAGAGCATGTCTATCACAACCTGTTAAGATGAAATCTGTTTTGCAGTCTATTTCCTTTAAAATTCTGATTACTGATGATCAAGAAATATATGATGAGAAATTCTGGATTTCCTTTTATCCTAAAACTCATCTGGGAAGTATTTCTTCTGACCACAGCCTCAGGTATTCCTTTGTCACTAATTAGAGAAATACTGAATATTTCAACTACAAATTGCTTAATTACATTTGTCAGCCTGCTCTAAACCAATTAATTATTTACTTGTAAAAATCTTTGATGAAATGCTATCCAGAGGTTCACTTCTGGAATACAGACCAGGAGCTACATTTCCTCTTCTGCCCCAATTAAGCTGGAGATGTGGCCATGAATGTCCGACGTGCTGTGCACTGATGTACAACGTCACTCACTGTACAGAAATGAATCATTTTTCTTCCAACTCGAGTACCTACTGCTGCCCCTTGCAAAGCATGAATTGCTGTCATGCTCCTTCATATAGAAGTTCCCAGGAGTTTTTCCTAATGTAACCTTTTTTATAAAGATCTGTTTATCGCACAAATAAGAGTACAATCACAGAATTTAGAAAACAATCACAGAATTTCGTAGGGTCAAAAAGAAGGACACCTTCTTATATCAGAACTTTGTCTTCTCTCAGGCCAGCTCCCCACTCAGTAGCTTAGCAACTCCTCATGAGAGCAGATGTGGGACGGGTGGGAACGTGCCACCACGTCACCTCCTGGTCCCCAGTCACAGAAAAATGATCAGCTCTTCCACATAGAGTCCCCACATATTTAAGGAGTCACTACTGCCGGCCAGCTGCCTCCCCGAAGCTGAAGGTGGCCTGGTGAGCAAAGCAGACACGGTCCCTGCAGTCGGTAACCGAGTGTTAAGGCAACTGGGAAACACAGACATCGGACAAATAACGACATGATGACTGCACTAACGGGCTGTGTTGCTAACGCTATGAAAGACGAGTATTCCAAGAGTGTTAGCGGCATAAGACCGTGTGTGGCCAAGGAAACAAGCTGGAGAAAGCGGTGTCGGAGTGGAGGGCCGAAGGATAAATAGAGAAAAACCCAACCCGGCACAAGGAGGAGCATCTAGGGGACGGCACTGTGTCCACGGTGCCCGCGCAAGGCCAGGTGACAACCCGAGGGCAAATGTCAGCAAGCAAGCTCACGCGCCTAGCCGACAGGCCACGCATTCAGAGGGGCACACGTGATTACATGTTCACACACACGTTCGTACCCGTGTCTGTGAAAACAAACACACACACGTGCACACGTCTGTATTATTTAGTCCTCACAATGACACTTAGAACAAGTGTTACCAACCCAGCTTCACAGACGGGAGTGGCCACGCCATCATGAAGAAGAAGTGACTAAACCAAGGTCATGTAGCACCACAGCTTAAATTCCTTCTTGGCCACGCACGGCCCCAGTCTGGGTCCAGCTGTCCTGCTATCGGCGCCCGCTAGAGCCCGTGCTGCGCCACTCCAGCCTCATCGTGCTGCGGCCTTACCTGCCTGCCTTTCTGCCACTGGACACTGCGGTCCAGGAGGGCACAGAGCAGGGACCTGGCACACAGTACATGTCTAGTAAATGCATCCACTAGGGAGCTGTTTCTTTAAGCTACAAATTGTTGTGACTCTTTCAGAGAGCAGTTTGGCAGTACCTGTTACGATTTCAAATACTATAACCTGTTACTCAACTATAGAAGGACGTGAAGACATGTCACTTGTGTGACACCGCTTGGTCAAACCCCATTACGGGCCTTGGTATAGGTTTCCCTTATGACCATCCTGCTGAGACTGTTGTAAGACGTGCAGGCTTGCCCTTCAGCCTTGAGAGGAGCTCCCAGAGGACCCGGGAAACTGGCCCAAAACGTCCTGAGTACAACGAGGCACACTGATGGCACCTACAGTGAGAACCCTGGACCTAATGAAAGGCTCCACAGCATCACCCCTCCCTCCTAGGGGGCAGAGAAAGGACCCCCCGCCCCGATTCCGCCACAGGGCGTGAAGGTATTCCATGTGCTATGACTCATTAGGAATCGGCTGATACCTTTTATTTTTTAAAGAAGGTTCCTGAATCGTCTTTTACCCGATAGATGCTTTCAGATCTTAGTCAGAAGCCCAGGGTATTTTACGAGCACACTGACATTCCGTAACCGGAAGTTATGAGTCATGACCAAACACGGACCCTGCGGTCCTCACCCATCACTGTATCCACTGGGTCAGCTGATGAAAACTTCCCCGGGGGCAAGACCCCCTTCGCCAAGGGAGCCGAGCTCGTCAGCACAGTAAGCGTAAGATGCCCCGGCAGGCCCCTCCCTCCTCGCAGGCCTCAGAAGGGTCCTGTGCTGAGATGGAGGTCACCAGGCTCCTGGGAGGTGCTTTCTCTGGTGACAAAGGGGAGGAGGACCTTCCAAGGTACACGGCAGCGGCTTTCCTGTGTGTGCAGTGGGAGCTGCAGAGGAAGGAAGCTAGCTTGGTTGGAACAAAGAACTCCAGAACAACCAAAACCCCAAATCTCCTGTCTCCCCACGAGGGGCAGACTCTGTAACTGACACACCTGTCCCTGTCATCCACCTGCAGCACCTGCCCTCACACAGCTCGGGACCTGAGGGGTCAAGCATGGACCCTGACCTTCGTGGTCTCTCTCGTAAGGATGGTCTACAGCTGCTTTGGAAAATTTTGCATTTGTGTATTTGCATGTCTTTTTAAAATTAAGACTATAACTTTTTTATTATTCCTTTTTTATTATTCCTTAATGTGCAAATATTTTGTGGGTGGTTAGCTGTGTGTACTAGTGGTGGGAAGTCCCTAAAACAGACAATCAGATAACCGATGAGAAGTGAGTCACTAACTGTGGGACTTTAAACAGTCAGCCTGATAACCCTCTGTGATAAGGACTCTGCTGCCTGTCTGGTCTGTGGTGTCTGTAGGATTTAGAAGCGATCTCAGAACTGTCCCATCTAACAGATGAGGAAACGGAGCCTGAGACAAGGTGAGAGGCGAACTCAGGCTGCAGGCTCTGGGTTCAGAGACTGAACTACCACGAGAGAGACTGCCAGTGCTCGGGGGACCTGTGGAGCCTCGGGGGACCCGCAGAGACTCAGAGACCCATGAAGCCCCCACAGCACAGCGTGGCGCATCGGCCTGCTTCTGGGGAGAGCTCAGGGGTTTCCACCTGATTTCTCAGAGGAGTTCTGCAACACAAAAACCTTCAAGGCACACTAAAGGGAATCACGTGGACGTCTGCATCAGCCACACTCAATTTCCGATGCTAGTTCTTCTGTTCACCGGTAATGATACTCGCCGTGCCTGAGTGACCGACTGACCTCTTGGAGTCCCGTGGGGGCTCCCCAGGGTAATGCACACCGAGCACCTCACACTGTTTTAGCGCTCCTCACAGCAACCCAGGGAGTGAGATGACAAGATGTGCTCCTGGTCTCTGAGACGGAGCATACAAACAGACAATGGCCAGACCACATGTAAAAATGGAACTGAACCACAACCTTCCGCAACCAGACCAGAGACCCACCCCTATGTCTGTAACCCACGACCCAGGAAGCCAGCCTGCTATGTCTAGTGATGACCCAGGAAGATAAGCAGAAACTGTGTCACCCTTGGCCCAAATGGCAGGACCTGAGTAACAACTGACAGCCCCCTCATGTCTGACCCCCCTTCCTACTGAGGGCCACACAGAGAAAGCCAGTGGCTCTGGCCAATCACGGGGGATGTCCCATTCTAGGCAGGTCCCCTACAGCCTCTGCACGCCGACGGCCTCCAGTCAGGGATGTCCCACACCTCTGCCTGCTCGTGACTCTCTGCCCGGATGCTTGTGACGGCTGCCCTTGCTGGACCAGCCCCGAATGAACAGCCTCTGCCCTTCTCGTTTGGTTGGACGTGGTTGCTCTCCATTCTATTTAACTCCTCTCCCAGCACAGACATTGAGCTGGGCATGTGACCTCTGCACAAACGCTACGCATTCCAGCCTCTCTGCAGCTAGGTACGTTCACGACTAAACTCCGGGGTTTGGGGGGGGTGGGGCTGAAACGCTGTGTGGTGACATGCACTAATGTGCCCTATGACACAGCCAGCAAGTACCTTTGTCCCTTCTGCTGGGATGGTGACATGATCAACTGTAACAGGCTTAGTCTCTGAGAGCTTGCTAGAACAGAAATGCCACAGTGGCCCCAGGACTTTATGTAACAGAGATGTATAAGTAATAGTGACAATACAGCAGTAATGTCCACTTACACACAGCCTTACTATGTTCTAAGCGCTCAAGAAAACATCCATTAATCACTTAAAACAACCCTACGAGGTACCACAGGTTCTGCTCCTACTCCCATTTGAGAAAACAGACACACAGGGTCACTTGCCCAAGGACAAGCAGGCTGTAAGCTGCTGCCATTATGTGAAGGTTTCTCTAACTCAGAGCCGAACTTGAACGCAGTTAACAGGAAGCTAAATGACTGTGAAGGGGGCAGGCCGGGGCCTGCCGAGCCGGGTCCGAACGCAGAGCCGGGGCCCGCCGAGCCGGGTCCGAACGCAGAGCCGGGGCCCGCCGTGCTGGGTCCGAACTCGGAGCCGGCTTTCTTCTCCGACGAACCCTCCCGGGAACAGGGCAGGTGCTCCAGCACCTTTCTGCCCCCGTCTCCGATGTCCTGGGGGTCAAGGGTGGTCTGCTCAGAGGAATCCAGGTGCAAAACCACAACCTGACGTCTTCGAGCAGACAAGTCCCTGGCTCTAGTTCCAGGCCCATTTTGAGCATGCGCACGGTTGCAGTGACTGGTGCGACCCTCCCCAGAGAAGCCATCGCCACCGCCTAGCACGTACGACCCCCCACCGCAGGCTGAGCGCTGCACTGGTCTCTCGTTTAAAGTATCTGATGTGCCCACCTGTTTAACAGACAGCTCTGTCAGGAAACACCCATTGGCAGCTGTCTCCTACAGCCTCACCTTAATCATTCTGGAGAGGTCACCAGCATCTGCCAACTCCAGAACTATGTTCAGTTCGTTGTCTTCGATGAACGATGCGTAGTATTTAATCACGTTCGGATGGTTCAGTTGCTAAGGAAAGTGACAGACATCAAAGTCTTCTTCATTGTAAGTTCCCAAGAGTCACGAACAGTTTTGCAACTTAAGAATAAACGCAGTTACTGCATTTCATGTCTAAGTTACAGAAGTTAACATGACAGTGTATTTTTCTTCAATACAGAGGATTCAGGAACAAGTACTATAGTTATTAAGGGTAAAATCAGATGTCAATTAACTTTAACACTCTTTATTAAAAATAATATATTACAGACTTAAAATTTTAAAAAGTACTACTAGTGCAATAAATATGTACATGCATATAAATGAATAACAGAATTAAATCATCACTTGCTAAAAGTTATATCCTTTACAATGAGAACTGTCATTTGGGGGCACTGATTGCTAAATAAAGTGTTCATTTTTACTCTTATTTTGAAGTTAGGGCTGATCTTAGTATAACTATCACAAGTGGCTAAAAAACAAAACGGGCATCTGTTATACTGTCTCTAAATATGCTTCTATGTCAAGTAATATACATATAATCGACTTATTTATGTATGGGGTTAATTCATAAAATCATCCTAAGAAAAGTATCTTTGTGTAGAAGAAATATATCAGCTGGTCTATACATGTTTAGGATCTTTTGGTTCAGCTTTTAAACAAGTTATATAAGACGATTAGTGTCGCAAAGAAAATGATTCAAGAATTATCCCAGAGAGTACACGTGTGAGTTTCTTCCTTCTTTCTCCTAGAGGCTTCCCCAACAACAAAGCTTACCTATACTTTTAAAGCAGTTACTTCATGTCCCAACAAGCTATCACAACTAACAGAACAGTTAAAAAGCACAGTTCATTCTGCCCTCACTCCCATCTTGGTGGGTCAATCTGAACCATTTTATGCGCACACAGAAATGACCGGCATAAAGAACTCCCGAGCCTTACCTACAAGTTCAAAAGGTGAGCCTCAGCATTCCTTAGAGGACACCTGACCAGAATAAAAGCTGTACAGGGAGAACTGAAATCTCAGTCATTCTCTCTGAGTGTGTGAGAGACTGGAAAACGGATCCAAAAGGTAACTATACTCTCCAACGTAGTGAGATTCGAACCCACACGGTTACTGAAACCGGAGTGGCGTAAGTTAAAGTCCGAAACCTCTTTTTGCTTGTGAGTACCGTAGTTTAATGAATCACTTCTATCAACATATTCAGTTGTTCCAAACAGTCAATAGTTCATCGGTTATTTACCTTAAGGAGATCTATTTCTTTGATACAATCAGCACGAGCTTTGGCGTCCATTAAATCAAATATCTAAAAATAGAATAGAAAATTATTCACTAAAATAATAAGGTACAGTTCGAGCCACCATGAAAATTCATTGATACTCTGTACATACGTCACGCACACTACAAACGTCCTTCCCGATGAGCTTTCAGAAACTAGAGCTCTGTAGGTGCTTCACGTCATGTTACCACGAGAGCCTACATTTTCCCTCCAAAGGCAGCCAGTAGTAAAAATGCGAAACTAGAACAGCTACATATTTCAAGTCTCAAGTTCAAATGGAACAGAATGGAAGTTGTGATCATGAATACAATAAAATAATAGCTAAATATATTGAAAATTAATATGTACTAAACATACCACATGAACCATGTCATTTCTCATTTAATCTTTAATAATATGCATTTGTAATCCCATTTTACAGATGAAGAAAAGTTGGTTTAGAAAGCGTAAGAAAGTCACGAAGTGCAGAGAGCTCACTAACGGGGCAGCCAGCACTCACTGGCAGAGTTAACCAGCTATAACCCCAGTTCTGAACCACACCTCTGTGCCAGCAAGTCGTGTCCAAAGGCCTACCGCCCGCGTTCTCGAAGGGGCGATGCCACGCCACCAAGGTCAGAAGGGTCCTCAGGAGAGAGGCCGACACACCTTATTCTCTCTCTAAGTATAAAGCACAGATACACATACGATACATAAACAGATACCCTCTATCAGTAGACTTAAAATGAGGGAGGGGTAAATAGGAAAAAACATCTGAAAATGCTCCTTGGGAGATGATAATGAAGGAAAGGTTGAGAAACATTGGTCTAATGTGACAAAACTTAAAAATAAAGAAGACAATCAAAGGGACAGTTAATATGTCCCTGAAAACAAGGAAATTTCTCAGTGTTCTACGGGCATGCATAACAGACGAGAAACAGAAAGCAAGGCCCTAACTATCACAGAAGATACCGGAACGGGGCAGCAGCACACGCTCACGGTCATGTGAGAACAGCCCGAACGACATCGCGGGCACCCTGGTGATGTGGGCAGCCGGGCGCTCCAGGAAAAGCAGGCGTCATGCCCAAGCCTTGTAGCTGGAGAGGCGGTCACTGCGCCCCAGAGGGCCCCGGCTCTCCCCACGAGCTGTCAGCATCCTCCCCATGTCCTCATACGGGGGTGGGAGCGGCTCCCGCTCAGAAACAAGGAACAAGGCTCCCGGGCATGAGCACTGGGTAGGGGCAGAACCAGGCCTCGAACGCCGGGCGTTCCAGCTCCAGGGGCTGTGTTTTCTCCAGGGCCCCGGCTGTTGGGACATCTATCACATACACAACTACCCAGGGAGCTCTAAATCGCATGTGCGTGCAAAGCATGGTGCCATGAACCAGAACCGGAGGGAGGGGCGGCATTAACGGTGCACCCTGAAAGCAGCACAGGAGTCCGCCAGCCAGAGACAGCAGACACCCGCGGCACAGAAGCACACGTAGAGCGTGGGCACGATGACAGCTTATGAGACACACTCTGTCTCTGTATCACTCTTAACATCCAGATATGCACATGGTTCTGATTTTCCCTTCATTTAAACAAATCAAAGTAAAATTTTAAAACAAAAATAAAATCTGTAGACTGACTTGCTTAAAGAATTTTAGTTTCTGCTCACTCCCTTCCATTTCTTGGACAAAAGTATGTCTCTTCCATGTGAAAAGTAGCTACAGTATGTAACAGTATGTGCTCCTTCACCTAACATTACAGCAAACTATTCCTACTTCCACATAGTCTTCAATTTTACTTTGATTGTACTCTCTCTAATGAAAACTGTAAATGTCAAGTTTACATTTTTCAAGTTTAAATGTGAAGCAGTAGAGCACTACATATTGTTAAGATCTTTTAAAAATATAGACTCATACCTTCGTTAATGGTTTATCGAAAGAGAGAGATACACCAGCCACGCTCCACCCCTTAATTCAAACACAGAAAGGGAAGTGCGTGCCCAGTCCGCGTGTGGAAACAGTAACTTCCCTTCCTGCATTAGTAGCAACGTCAAGCCCACGGCCACAGGGGACTCTTACTACTGATTTCAGAGCAGACACGAGGAGATGGCCGGGAGGAAGAGAGGAGAGAGGAAGGCAGTGGGAGGGAGGAACGAGAGGCCCCGAGAGGCAAGCCCCACCACCAAGCTCCGCAGAATACCCAGTGAGCATTCGTCAAGCCCTGGGAGCGTCAGACTTTGGGAAAAGGAGAGAGAACACTGGGTACAATGGGCACTGAGGCCGGGGTTAAAAACCAACCCGGCGTGTTAAAGCACAGCGTGAGCCGGCTTCCGGAAGGAAACCCCTCGTGGACCGCCACGGCCCTCTGCGACACGCACGGACGTGAACGAGGTTACCGTGCTCACGTCCGTGCCGACTGTCTCTCACACACCCGTGCCGAGTGCCCGCTTCTCACTGGACGTTATCACGGACACGAACAGGAAACGAGCTCGCGGTCCTCAGGAGGCCGTCCGATGCGGGACGCGGCCTGGAACGCACGCCCTGAGCCGGGCTGCCCGCACGAAGTGATGGGAGGACCCCAAAGAGGGGCGGGGGGCTGGCAGGGCTCCCGACACCTGATTTATAGATGCGGGAAAGGAGAATGCACTTTGGGAAGATTTCTTACAGAAACGGAAAACCAGAAGTTCATTACTTAGAGGAGTAAGATTTACCTTCACCAGCTCCACATAGAAAAGCCGCTGGTTTCCCAATTCCCCAAATATGCCAGAAAAACGATGTTACTATGTAACATGTTAAACAGTAACAACAAACGTTGACGTAAACAGAAAATTTGGGACAGGATGTGAGTTACAGCGAAAACACACATATGCGACTTACGCTGAAAAACCCAAATGGCAGGAGAACGGACTGACTCTCGCCAAATCACGAGTGCTGACGCCAGCCCGGGCACGGCCAGCCGGGAGGGACTTGGGATAACGCACAGACGTGGGGGATGGACCCAATTCTACTATCACCCACCCGGAGACATGTATAAATTTAATCTCCCAGTAATCAAAATGTCTCTGTGATGAAAAAAAGTATTTTAAAACTAAAGATAGCGAGTGAGATGAGAACTTGTACGAGAGTTCTAGGAAACCGTAACGAAAAACCAAGCACCAAGATGCAGATGTGCCACACAGAAATGGTGAATCTTTAATTCAACTTAAAATTAATTTAGAATTACAAATTCACTTTTACTTCTAACTGGATTTTCAGTATCAAAAGTCACTCCTCAAACACTGAGAGAAATAAGCATCGCTGGCACATTTAAGGCAGAACTAAATTTTGAACCAAATGCATTTATAAATATATTTAGTTGGAATTTTGGAAGTTTCTTTTTCTTGCACCCAGCAAGTCGAGACAAAAATAAAAACTGAACCTTGAGATTAAATCATTCCCACACAGACTAAAAGCTGTCTGATTTCCTAAGCATGAAAAGGCAACACATATGGGAAAAAAGAATCTGGATTTTATAAACAGATCTTTCATAAAATATTTACAAGCTGTCTTAGCACGGCGTCTTTTCAGCTCTACCAAAGTTTGAGTTAATCTATTGATTCTTGGCAAGTCAAAGTTATTAGCAGTGTGTAGGCAAGTACTGGCTGACAAGTTCTTGGTATTCTCGGAATCATTTAAAAAGTTGTGTCATCTTCAAATTTTGCCAAAATTACTCATGATTCCTGGAGCGGACCAGGTTGACACCAGACACCTTAAAGAGAAAAAGAGGCCTTCATGTAACTGAACAGAGGTGTTCCTGCAAAGGCATATGCCAATTTGTTCAGAAAGTGCTTTAAAATATGAGGTCAGACAATTAAGTTCACGAACTCGTCCTCGAGAAAGTGCCGCATCCCTCACTGCTGAGCGTCACCACGGTCCCCTTCAAGGGACTCCCCTGGGGAGCTGAGCACCGACGCCAGTGCCTGGCCCACCCTTCAGAGAGCAGTTTTGGAACTCTTTTTCTGGAATGGCCATCAGCGCTGTGGTCATCCCCAAAATCTGACAACTAAGTCCGCAAACTTGCCCCCACGCGCCTACAGTAGCACAAGCTGTTTGCACCGTGCTGCCAGCGTAAGTGCACAGTGGAAAGTGGGCACAGTGAAGAGTTCCAGAACTGCTCTGCAGGGTGGACACGGCGCTGGCGTCGGCGCGTGGCTTCCCGAGGGGAGTCCCTCGAAGGGGACCGCGGTGACGCTCAGCAGTGAGGGGTGCGGCGCTTTCTGTAGGACGCGTTCACACTATTACAAGTCTGACCTCGTAGATCCCCGGAGTTCAAGGAGTCCGGGCAATGTCACTGTAAAGCTCTCTTGCACACATGGACATCGTTACTGAGGATCTCCTGGGCCTGCCCCGCTCTACGGAGCCCAAGTAAAGGAACCGAGCGCCTGTCCCCAAACTGCATCTCAGTGACCAGACCTCAGCCTTCGCCTTCTGACGTCACCCCAGGATTCTGCCTTCGTTCATCCCAGTGTCCTTGTCCCGCTTAAACCTGGTGCCACCACAATGCATCCAAGGCCGATGGCTGCACAGACCCTCCCTCCCCCCGACCCGCTGCGGGACTCAGGGAGCAGCCCTCATGCCCCTCGGGGACGAGGAGCAGGCCCGCCATCAGCCTGCACCGCTGTGGCCTCCCGCCGGCTGCAAGCATGTCCCTCAGAGACCGTCTCTCTCTGTGAAGTGGCAGAAGGTGGGCGTGGGGGCTGGAAAGCCCGTGGCAGCAGGGTGGGGCTCTCTAGACTTTACTACAATCACGGGCGAGGGGACGAGGGGACGGAGGGCGAGGGGACGGAGGGCGGGCGGGGCCACGTGGCAGGGGCGGAAGCTGAGCGGGGGAGGGCGGGGGAGACCCAGCTCCCGGTTCTGACCCAGACTCCCTGCCCCCAGCCCTGCTTACACGGGCGTCCTCAGAGACGCCGCCCCGCACGCCCCGGCTGCCCCAACGCCGTAGGGGTGCCGGTGTATTTTTCCAGACCGAACAGTCCACTTTGGCTTAGTTTTTCTCTCTGTCTCCTTCCCCTCCTACCGGGCTCCAGTGCTGGGTTTCCCTGCGGTCACAGGCACAGCTGGCCCGTCTGGTTGACCCCCAGAGCTCTGACCTGAGGGAGACTGGCTCAGCCCGCAGGCTTCGGGACAGGCCTCCACCTGCAACGCAGCCCTGGGACGGGGCCCCAGACCCCATCGTCTCAGGACGAACCCGACCCCCTGACCCGCCCGGCTCTCCCTGGTTCCGCCTTCCCTGGTCCAGGCGTGGGGGGCTCCTTGAGACAGCATGCGCCCGCTCCCCGTGCTTTCCAGCACACCCGTCACTGCCGGGTCCGGGGGGACGAAGCCAGCGGAGGTGAGAGGCCACGGGCAACAGCTGCAGCAATACTAACCGAAAGCGCGTCTCCCCTGCGAGCCCCCGTGCAGGCTCTAAGGAAAGCATTCCGCCTTCCCAGAACGCCCGCGTGACACGGCCGAGGCCCCGCCAGCGAGGACGCGCCTCCCCACGCCTGGCCCTCACACGGCGTGGTGTCACCGACCTGCAGGACCGAGGCCATCTTACCTGAACCTTCTTTAAAGCTACGTGCACTCCATCCAAGAGGCAGGCGGCTCGGTACACCTCACTGAACTGCCCGCGGCCGATCTTCTTCTCGATCCGGAAGTTGGCTAACGTGTTGTAACCCATGTCCGGTCGCAAGGCCTTCTGTAATGAAGAAGTCAGAGAGGCTGTCAGTCACACGGCGCGCACACACCCGCCGGCTGTTCCCAGCACGCGCACGAGGGTGACGTGAAGCCGGCGGCAGCCATTCACGGAGCCGAGCCGGACCAGCTCCGGGCCCCACGCTGCGGCCGCGGAGGCGAGCTGCACACGCGGTCCTGCCCTCCGAGGACTCGGACTCTGGTGGGGGACAGACATGCTCACGAGCGTGAAGATGCGTGTATACACTATGTGAGACCGAAGGGCTGAAAAGGAAAACACCACTCAAGGAAGAGGGATGTGAAATGCAAGGGGCTTCAGAGCTCCCTAGAAACCGTCTGGAGCTCACAGAAAGCCGCACGCCCTGCGCCCCTTTGCTAATGCTCTTCCCTCCCCACGTACCTCTCAGGTAGGTGGAGTAAGTACCACATTCAGTCAAGCGCCGGCCAGTGCCTGAGCACTTCGGAGCTCCCTGGCAGGCACTCACCTCCTACAAAGAAAACTTCAGGGGTAGGGACTTCGCTGCCAGGTCATCACTTTTTTAAAAAAGGGCTTTATTTTCTTAGAGCATTCTAGGGGCAGAGGAAAACTGAGTGGGAAGTACGGAGATGCCCCACATACCCGCTGTCTCCCCATTATCAGCACCCCCACCCGAGGGGACTTCGGTAACAACTGATGAGCCCACACCGACACGGCACTATCCCCCCGAGTCCACAGCTGACATCGGGGTTCACGCTTGGTCGTGCGCATTCTATGGGTCTGGACGAGTGTACAAGGCCCATCATTATAGTGTCATGCGGAGCGATTTCACTGCCCTGAAAGTCCTCTGTGCTCTGCCTCCGCACCCCTCCCTCCTACTAACCCCGTCTAGAGTTTTGCTTTTTTCGGGTCACAAGGGTGGAATCGCACAGGAGGCAGCCTTTTCAGGCTGGCTTTTCACTTAGTATTCCACACAATTACATGCTTAAGCAACTTCTTCCGTTGTTAATGGAAGAGACTACTTTTCGGCTAACACGCTCTCGTCCCTCTGACGTCACAGGCACCGTGAGAGATGTGCAGAAGGAGAGGCGCAGAGGCGTTTCCTGCTCTAAAGGAGCCTCCCCAGGCACACGGACGAGGCTCCTCCCTGCACTGTGAGGGGCACAGCGCTCATGCCTGTTCCGAGCCAAGACCCCCACCCCGTCCTCATTCTTGTGCTCATCTGTGTGTTCGTGGACTCGTCTCTTCACTCAGTCAGCCACGGGGTAAACAGTAACTGAACCCCCACTCTCTGCTGCTGAGGTATGACATACGCACAAGGACTACTGCTGGTTAGCTCATGGCATGCACAATGCATCTGCAGCATCTACACCTATATAAAAGGTAATAAAACAGCCTGCTTTAGCTACCACATGCCCTTATAACCTTTTCTTTGGTTTTTTTGGCTAAACATGCCAGGGTCTTTTCAAGGGTCCTGGATTACTGATGAATATGCTCTCCAGGCCCTTTACTCTCTGCTCGTACCTGGTGACCTCCTCCCTTCTCTGAGCCAACATGGAGTAAACGTGACATTCTTCTGAGGCCTGACTACTGCACTCTCTAACGAGACTGAACATTAATACCTGCTAATGCAATCAAAGAGACTGGTCTTAAACACACCACATTCAACTTGAACGCTCAGTCCTTCAAGTAGACCTGTGTTAAGGCCAATGACCCCATGACTTATGCAGAAGGCTATTTTGACATGTGGTGTGGGTGGTTCTTTAACTCCTAATACATTTATCTTGTTAATTTCAATACATGCATTACGCTAACAAGAACTGCAAAACTCTTCTACAGTTTCACTGTAATTCAAATACAATGTTTCTCACAAAAAGAAAAAATTGCAACAATGTCTGTTACTGTACATGCCTTTCTTCTAAATCCAAAATATGCTGTCAAGAAGAAATGCCATTTCTTCTCTTAAGGCATGCAAAATAACCAGACTACAAGAAATGTCACAAGTTCATTTAATAAAGATGAGACTGTAAGTAATTGTTATGGGAATAACAGGAACAACGGCTACAATAATAGAATGTTCCATTTTGGTACCTCCCACTCAAAAGGTCTTGTATGCTGGGACTTCACTGCCACCTAATTCGACTCCCATGACATTCCTGTGCTGCAGATATTATCAAACCACACCTATGTCTACCTGATCCCCAAGGACACTCTTTGCCCTACTGCCAGGGGTACTACACAATCATCTACATTATGACCCAGCATTATGGGACCCCACCTGATGATCCACAGAGATTTTCAATTTCAAGTCTTTTCAACAACAACAAAAAAAAAAAAAAAAAAAACAGGACTAGAAACACATTAAAAATGAAATGAAAATGGAACCATGTATATACCATAAGAAAAACAGAAGAAAAATAAAGTTATCAAGTGAAGGGCATCAGCCTGCCCTGCTGTTCACTGTAATGTTTCTCCCGGGAGTCCCTGAAATAATCTATAATTGTCACTGTGACAAAGTGGCACTATTAACACTTTACAGAGGAAACTTACTAAGTGCCACTTCTCAGATATGTTCAATGGTTATCAGCAACTTTTTAAGTTTCTTAATGTTTAACAAAAGCTTCATTTAAAGGAGAGAGATTTTTTTAATTGCCTACACGTTTGTAAGAGGTCGTTCTGTGTGTGTAACTGGCACACCAGGAGGTTGTGCCGCGCCACGAGACCGAATCCCTCCTTCCAGGGTGGGAGACGTTCCTCCTGCTGATGAACACGTGTCAATCCCGACAGAAAGACCCAGCTTCATCACTGGGAGCACTGTCACACAACCCCGATCCCTTCGGCGGGACTGGGGATCCCGTCCTCTGTCTGCACAGTCACTGACAAACACTAGCGTGAATCGCTAAGGCAGTGTGACAACCACATGCTGAGAGCAAAGTCTCACTAATGTGTTTTGGCATGCAGGTCTGTAATCACACATTTACATATGCAATGACCTACATTTGCATGTCAGATCACACACCATCTCAGTTTATTAAGACTGGGCACCTCCCCGCGCTTGGCGGCCAGAGTGGCGAGCTAGGGCCAGAGGGCGGTGTTTTTTGGCAGTTGAGGGATGAGCTGCCACCGAGGATTAGGGTGACACGGCCTGAGCATTAGACACTTCATTAGACGTAATCTGTTTAACAGTGGGCAGCGTACGTAAACTTCACAGCCCATTTGCGGCACCGTTCCCCCCATGGCCTTTCTTCAAAGGGCAGTGGGGGTGAGTGACAGCTTGTCTCATCTGCTCCCGTGTCCTGTCACCCAGTGAGGACGTGGAGAGCTGACATAGCTGCATGTCTCCAACCACCCCCTGGGTCTCTGCTACACGGCACCTTGTGCAAAACCAGCTTGTGCTGGATGAGCTCTCTCTCCTCTGGGGCCCTCGGACAGGTACATGTGCACACCAGAGATGACTCCGTGAGGCCGCACTCAGTGCCATACTTTACTTTCATGACTGCAGCCCACACGGGGGGCACTGTGTCAGGTGCTTTAAATGAAGAGGGCACCCGCAGGAGAGTGCCCACTCAAGCCAAGAACTATCTTTAGGAAAAGCTACATTCTCTTTTCCGAATGATGTCCAGTTCCCCCTATGTTTTGGTGTAGCATTTCAGTTATATTGGGAATAAAATTACTCAGCAAAAGAATGAGATTCCAATCAGTGTGACATAGAAACCAAATCAGACCACTAACCTGCCTTTCCCCTGCTCTGGGTCACCGGCAGTCCCTTGGTGACCAACCGGGTATTCCCAGAGCTGCGGAGAGGCTTCCGGATTTGCTGAGGCACCGGAGAAGGTCCGCCTTGTAGAGCAGGAGCCGGCCTTGCGGCCCCATACGCACAGCGGCGCTGCTCTCCCCGGACAGAGGGCACTGGGTCACCAGCCCGGGCCTCGCTGGGCAGCGCCACCTCGGCTCCCCAGGCGCAGCCTGCTCTCCGGCCCCCGGGCCAGGCCCCGGCTTGTCCCCATGCCATCCGAGTCGCCCGCTCCTCACAGCCAGCCCTCTCAGGGACCCCCGCCCACTCCCTCGGCTCCCCGGGGCTCCTGACACCTGACGGCGGCCTGTCCCCAGACTACCTGCAAGCTGGGCCGGGCCAGGTGCGGGTCCCGGCCATTCCAGCTATCTGTTCACAGGCATCTATGTCTCCCTCCGTACACGGAGGCTCTCCAAGGCCACAACCAAGGATGAGCTTTGCAGCAGATGCCCCGACGGCAGCCACTTGCTTAGCAGGAAGTCCTCGCTAAATCAGGAGCGTAGAAGCAGCCCTCCGAGAACGGAAAGCGCCTTCAGCCCGCACGACCGTCCACCACGGAGCGGCAGAAGCGCATAGGGGGAAGGCCTCGAAGCCAGACGAGAGGCCCCTGCTCTAACCGCTGCCCCATCCCCTTTCACCGCCACTGCAGCGGGAGCCTAATGACGGCCACTGCCCCCGTCACGGGGACACGGGAGGCAGCGAGCACTGCGGCCCGTCCCTCTTGCTGCAAAGTCCCCCCACTCCACCCCCCCCACCC
>PVJL010009216.1:0-59329 GCA_004026885.1 Lyroderma lyra
TAAAAGTAATTTCACATCTTTCATGGTGAGAAAATATGCTTTAGAAGATCTATAATCGTAATATTACCTTTCATCTGAAGAGCTTTTAAATCATCCAAGTACTTATTAAGACTTTTGGCTAAAGCTCTTCTATAAACCACCAAACGTTAATACACATATCTCAGTTCACAAAACAAACTTCAGTTCTAATGACAAAACTTACCATGGGGAATATCATCAGAATAAAGGTTTTTGTATACATCCATAGCAAAGTCTACCATGTTGGTATCACTTAGAAGATCCAATTTCCCTTGTAATAATTCTTTCTCATTATATATCTGCAAGAAAAAATTACTTTCTAAGTACAGTGAAGATCCCCAAATAAATTAACACTAAAATTAGTTTACCTAAAAATACACTTCCTAAAATACTATTTTTTAAATAAAATACTGCATACTATTAATTCACCCTCTTCTAAGAAGGCAAGCAATCTACAGAGACATAAGAATAATTTAAAAATGAAGGCTACTACATGATGTAAAACCATTCCACCTCTTTCTGATTTATTATCTTATTTTTTGTGTCTCTATAAGCCACCTCTTACCTTTTGTAGAACAAGACTGTTCTTAAATAACCATGCCAACTCCACCAGTAAACACATATAGTTGTCTCCTCTCCACATCTAGGTAATCAGAAACCAACTCAATTTTTTTCCCTGTTTTAGTATCTCTACATCATGATACCTACACATCTCTCTTTGAGGTAGCTTCTTCTTTACCCCCACATATTTCTTCAACTAAACAGTTACAATCCTTTATAATGTCTCCCTATCCACACCACTGAAACAAAACTAGCACCCATTCTCTAAGTCAACAATGTCATATCAGGTTTTTGCTTTGCAAGAAGTATAAGAAGTATAATTTAACCCATAGTACAGGGACCAAATAAGCAAACTCACATAAAAATGAAGTTAAGAGTACTGGAGCAATATTTAAGGATTCCACCCCATAGTTTTAAGGGAAAGAGACAGAAATCAAAATTTTAAAATTTAATAATTTAGTCATCAACATGAGGCTCCAGCAAAAGAAAAGGTTTCTGTACTGAAGTTAATTCTGCCAAGGGAAAAAAATGCAGTAAGATTTCACAACATTTCACTCTCCAAGAAAAGAAAACATAAAGGTGGCCAAATGGTATAGCCATGGGATCAAAACTGAATCTTCCAAACTACATAAACAACTTCTACAAAATAGTAAGACAATCCAATTGAAAATGGCTATAACTTAATAGGCACTTCACAAGAGTTTAACCAAATGGCCAACGAACACTGATAAAGTTCTCAACTTTATTAATCATAAAGGAAATGCAAAATAGAACCAAACTAAAAAACCTGACAATACCAGTGTTGGTGCAGATGCAGAGTAACTGTATCTCCTAAAGTTAAACATAACATTTTGACTAGGCAATTCTGCTCCTACAAAAATGGGTGCATATATTCAAAGGACATCTCCAATAATGTTCATAGCATCACTATTAGTAACAGCCAAGTCTATCAACATTAGAATGGATAAACTGTGATATACTAAAAAATACGGATTAACATTCAGCATGAAAATCAAACTACTCCCATCCTACCAACTTGGAAGACCAACTCAAACAATGTTGAATGAAAGAAGTCATACCAAGCATGTATACGGTGGTGAATGCTTAATTCTACTTACATAATTTAAACAGAGGCAAAACTATTCTAGCATCAGACTAGTGCTTACCACTGGGAGGTAAGAGTAATGATTGAGAAAACTCAGAATAAAGGTTTTTGGGATGTTTGTAATGTTTTACTTATTGATGTGAATGGTGGTAACATGAGTCTGTTCACTTCAGAAAAAAAAAAGCACTTACAGTTGTACATTTTTCTGTACTAATGTTATTCATGATAAAAATTCACTTTAAAAAAGTGAAGTTTCCTTTCAGTCTGCCAAAGAAACCCTAATCTTAGGTGAAAACATCTTTTTCCTAGCCACCTCTCCTTGCCACCCCATTAACAGTTTTTAATTTGCATTGTCTCTCTGAACTATAGATTCAAACAAAGCAGTATTCCTCTGCCATCGGACCTTATTGGCCTCTTCTTAAGTCTCCATCTACTTATATCATCCTTTCTAAAATTTGCCTCATAGTCACACTTGTTCTGTAAAGGGCATATAGTAAATATTTTAGGCTTTGTGAGTCAAGAAGTAAAAGAATACTACTCATACATACTTTAAGAAACACATTTCCTCAATTTCTTTTCTTTTTGAAATAAATATAATAAAAATGGAGTAATAAAGTTTTTTTGTAATATAGATCTATTAATGAGAAGAATAAAACTCTTGTTTGGGCAGAAATTCTTGCACTTAATTGTAACACAACATTAGTGTTCTGTAATTTAAAATGTTTGCGAACATTTGTCAAAAATTCTTTTTAGCTTACAGACTAGGTAGAGAAGGCTGCATTTGGTTGACAGGCTATAGTTTCCCAATCCCTGGCATATTAACCTCTTGAAAACAGCTCCTACTTTTTTAACAGATTAAAAATCTCCTGATATCTCTTCCTGCTGTCATATTGCACAAATCCTACATCCTTACTGATAATTCTCTAAAAAACTCCATAAAATTCCTTTATCCTGCAAATTATAATTTTCATCTCTAAGACTTCCAACTTAAATTCATCACCTCTTCCACCATTACCACCAAAATTCTTCTCATCATACCCTCTGCTTTTTCTAATTTTGATATCACCCTTTTTGCCTGTAACTTTCTACATACCATATTCTGTTGTGTATAATGCACTTTTTTGCCCAAATATGTGAGGGAAAAATAAGGATGCACGTTATACATGCGTGGTACTAATTCCGTATCTATATAAACATTTTTAATTCTTTTATTTATGCTTATGAGTTAAGTGTAACTCTAGAAATCAATGATGATATCTGCAGGTAAAATAATACTCTGGAATATGAAAGGTTTTTTATATAAAAACTTTTATATATAAAATTTCTTGTACCATGTTAAAAAAATAAATGCTAAAATTCCTTTATAATACAAAAATGGTACCTAAATATAAACAAATAAAAAAATTAGAATGAAAGATTTTCTTCTCTGAAAGTTTGGGCCCAAAACGTGGGTGCACATTATACATGGCAAAATATGCTAAGTTTCGCTATCATTTTTAGCTATTTCAAATATTTTTTCTTTAGCGATACCGTTGATACCATCTCCAACTAAATACAATTAAATGTCAATCTCTAGCTCTGGGGAAAAAGTCATCTTTTTTTTATGTTCTGGCTAAGGACGACTCTAAATGTTTCGAAACGAGGCAATATATATTCAATCACATTTGTGCTCTGTTGATTGGTAATCCTTTTCATTAATCTCTAAATCAGACATGTCCAACCAGCAGCCCAGGATGGCTTTGAATGTGGCCAAACACAAATTCTTAAAACACTGTGAGATTTTTTTTTGTGACTTTTTTTTTTAATCTCATCAGCTATCATTAGTGTTAGTGCATTATATGTGTGGCCCAAGACAATTCTTCCTCCAATGTGGTCCAGGGAGGCCAGAAGGTTGGACACCGCTGCTCTAAATGATATTTGTCTACAAGCACACTACTCCAGTAACCTTCCACTGTTTTTCTCACTGAGAATGATTATCATTAGCTCTATGAATGTATAATTTCCAATCTCAACTGGGCCCTCCAAATCTCCCAGTCTTTCTATTTGTCTTTGGTTGGTTCCACTATTTAAACCCCCAATTGGTTATCTCACTCTCCTCTCAAACAGGATGGTCTAGCCTCCTAACAGAAAACATTCAGGAGTATTTACTCTGCCCCAGAAGGCTAAGGGCTTCATATTCATTTTCTCGTGTAATTATTCTAACTCCAACTGCTCTCAAGTGCACAGAGGAGTTAAAATGACAGAGCCAAGATCCTAATCCAAGTAGGAATCCAGCGCCCAGGCTCCTAAATAGAACAAAGAGTAGACACAAATATGTATTCATTTACTCATTTATTAAATAATGGTTAAAAGCCTTTATTCCAGACTCTATTTTCTGTGTTAAGAACACAACAAAGAACAAAAGGTCCTGCTCTCATGGAGTTTATATTCTCCAACATACTACAGACCGACCAAATTGCTGCCTTCATGTATCACGATCAGCAACTCCTAACAACTGAGCCTTCAAAACTCAAAGCCTCTCTTCCTCAAAGTCCTTTTGCACACTGAATAAAACCTCAGTTTTGATAGCACTCTTCCAGTACTTCTCTGGCATTTCCTAAATTTTACCTTATAATTACAGACCGTATGTCCTCTAAAGGACAGGCAAATTTTTAGCAGTGAAATGACTGCGTTTCATCTTGGATTTATCGTAATTCCATGGTAGCCCTATATTTAGTAATCACTAAATAAATATTCCAGCATCTGTCTGTTTTCCTCTTGGTGTATTATGGCCATCTTACCAACATTCTCTCCCAGGAGGGTGGTATTAGGCACAGTTATCTTCCACTGAATCTCAATTGCCATTCATAGTTTTGATCTTGCTCCATGAAACACTAATTTACACTTATATACAGTATTCCTCCCTTTTATCTGTTTTGCAAAACTAAAGTGTAAAGAACACATTACAAAAATATGAAGTCTGGTTAGTTTAGAAACATTTCCAAGAGTAGCTGGTAAAAATTTTCAAAATATGTTATTTCTCTATTCCTTGATCTGTGGTGAATTAAATTTAATTATCCAGGGGCAGAAAAAGGCAGACTGGACTATTATATTAAAGCTCTAAAATAATAGGTTTTAAGTACATCCTATGTACTTCATATGGTAAGACATTCTTGAACATTTATTGAGAATGAACTTTGCTCTTCCCTAATATTAACAGCTATAGAGTTGTCTATTAAAAAAAGATATAGAAATTTATCTAATAAACCATAAATACAAAATATCAGGAAGACTTGAAAAGTTATCAGGACAATTTTTTGGTTGTTTGTTTTATTGCAGTTGGGACATATAAAATCTATTCCCCCTATCTAGAGTTTCAACCTAAGTGGACCTATATTGTAATCTAAGTTCAGAAATAGAATTCATTTATTTTTCTGGCCAGTATTCTAATCCTTTCATCACCGCAATACTACTTTATTATAATTATTAAAATGCATCAATTTGCCAATAAACTCAAAGTATAACTAAGCTCAATATATTTCAAAACTTGTAGGGCTGAGAAAAAATTTTAAACGAGGTACCAGAACCAAACGGTAATTATTCAAGATAGCTTGAATAGCTAAGTGAACATAACGACCAGGTCAAATCGCACTAAGTCTATATATCTATAACTGGAAGACAACTTTTAGGTTAAAATTCTGTCGGGCTGTTTTGGTTTTTTGGGGGAGGGGGTGTCCCTATCCCCATCCGACAAAATATGCTATGCTCGTAGGAAGTGGCTACTTCTCGAAAGACCAGGAAAACTCAATGCAAAGAATCCACAACTTTATAGAAATCCAAGTGCTAGACATTTCATTCAAGTTTAAGAATACCATCCTTCTCACAATTTCCGAAAGAAAAATAAAAATCTCTAACCCTCCCATTTGTTTTAAGAAGTCGCCTGCAGTAAAGCTCAAGCGTTATCACAGCGAAGTCAGCAGCGAGTCGTCCACTTCCGAAAGGAACAGACGCGTAAATCCCTTGGGCACTGGCAACCCAAGAAGTGAGGCTAAGACCACGTTGTCCCCTGAGTATCACACTGTCACCTCTCTCCTATTCACGGCCGAATTCCGCAGTACCAAGCAACTCCTACGACGCTAAACTACCCGTAGGTCTCACTGCCGGATCCGGGACCAAACGCGCGGCCGCCTCACACGTGTGTCAGGCCTAGGGCTACCGCCACCGCCTTTCGGCCCCGCCCCGCATCTCACGCGCTCCCACAGCCTCCTCGCACTCAAAGCCCCGCTCACCTCCTTGACGGAGAGAAACTCAAGTAACGGAAAGACTAAATGCCGATCCAAAAAGTGCGCGATGCGAGTAGTCAAGTCGTACTCCGCCATCTTGTCAAGGAAAAGGGGAGTCTTTGCTTACTAAAACTTTATTGACAGTGCCGACAAAGAAACAGACAGGCTCCGTAGCGCGCATGCGCACAGGTTAAACTCGCCCAGGGAAAGAGGAAGGGTTCAGTCCATAGCGCTCGGAGAGCAATAGCGCATGCGCGGGACCCTCCCGCGCTCGGCTACTCCAGGACGGGCGGATCGGTGGGTAGGTTTCTTTCGCTTGCAAGTTCGTCAGTGTCTTGCGATCCATTTCCGTTAATAAATATTGAAAATTCAGAATTGATTGCTGAGGCTATGTCGATTGCATTGAGATGCAGCAGAGAACGAGATAATGAGGCCGCTGCTCTCCAGGAAGTTACATGCAAAGAGGAATATGACCTTTTATTTGACATACAAGAATCATTTTGTAAGCGTTTGTTAAATTGTTTCAGACAAAACATAAGTAATTTCAGATTATAGTAAGAGCCATAATTTAGTGGGGGTGGTAGGGTTGGGCCTTTTATATCAGGAAAACTAGAGAAAACTCAGAATTAGGGTGGTTAGTAAAAACTAAGGGTAACAATTTAGCTGAGAGTTGTAGTAAGAGAAGGAGGTGACCAAAATTAGAGCCCAGGTGAAAACACACACGGTGGAAGGCACAGCTAAACAAAGGTCGTGACACGGGAAAGGACTTGGCTGTTTCAGAACTGAATATCCCTGAATATCCTGTGTGACTGATGGGTTAGATAAGAGAAGGGTTAAAGATATTTTTAAGGTCTAGAACAACTGAGAGACGATTTGCAAAGATGAGGAAGGGTGTGATAGATGCATGTTTTAGAGAGGCAAGAAATCGAGAGTTTAGTTTTGGACATACTGTGTTTAGGAATGCCTGTTAGACATCTAAGTGGGTATATTGATTAGGCAGTGGTGTATATGAGTTGAATTCAGTAGAAAGGTAAGAGCTGGAGATAGAAATTAAATCTTTTCAATGTATTGATGAAATTTAGACTCTTGGGATTAAATGAGATCAGAGGGTGAGTGTATTGGAAAGAGATGAGCAGGGCTAGATCTTAGGCACTTCAACTTGTAGAGGTTGGGACAGTTCAGATCAAGTAAGGAAGCCAGAGAAAGATTGGCCAGTAGGTGGAGGAGAGAAGAGGAGGAGCAAGAGAAAGTGGTGTTTCAAACATTAAAGGAGGAGAGTGGTCCAAGCAGCAAGGAGCAGTGAATTATGTCGAATGATGCTGTTAGTTCAAGATGATGACTGAGTATTGCCTATTGGCTTTGAAAAAACACAGGTTACTGATGACCTGGATAAGAGCCGTTTCAGTGAGTGGTGGATGAAAGTCTGTTTGGAGTGAGCACAAAAGATGGGGGGAAAGAAAGTGAAAAAGCATATATAAATAGATCTTTTGAGGAATTGTATAAGAAAGGGAAGCAGTAAAATAGAACGATAGATATGGGGGTGTTTTTAAAAGATGTGTGTGTGCTGATAGACATAATATTTATGAAAAATAACTAATGGAAAGATAGAGTATTATGAGAAGCTGCAAGGAATATGGGAAGATCATGGGGTCCCAATCAGACTGCTCAAACATAATGGTTCTCTCAATGGGGGTAGAAAAAATGCAGGAGCTTGGTAAATTGGATGGCTTTTGTATTGAGACTGCTGATTTTCACAACAGATATGGAAGAGAGTATTGCAGGTGGTTCAGGAATGATTTGAACACTGTAGAACACAAAAACAGGGAAGTGTAAGAAATATTTGAGAAAGACAACTTGAGAAGTTAGCTGAAAATTGAAGACTATCAGGGAGGATATACCAGAAAAGAAGGACCAGAGCCTAATAGAAGAATGCTCATGTGAGGAATGTGAAATTTATCTGAGGTCATAAAGAGCCTTAAAAGTTTATTTTTGAGTATGAGAGTGAAAACTCCTATCTGTGTTTCAGGAAGGTAATTCTGACAGTTACGTGGTCTGTGAATCGTATAGATGAAATACAGCCAGGCTGCGGAAGGTCTTCCAAACCATACTGAGAAACTTGGATTTGATCAGATAGGCAATGGGAGCCACTCATTAAGTTCTTAAAAAGAAAAAGACATGAAGACAGTGGTGTTTTGTCCTTTAAAATTAAACTGGAAGTGATTTACAAGATGGATTAAAGTGGTGACAGATTGGAAACTCTGCTGATTTGCCTGGCTTTTCCTCTGGAATTTTCCTTGCTGGTTTGTGAAAATATCTTGTTTCTTTTTTATAAGAGAGATTTAGCCCCAAATATGGAAAATCTGACTTTTTTGCTTTTGTCTCTTCCTAGTGTTTTAGTAAAAAGAGATATTATAGAGGAAGGACAGGCAAGGGCTCACCTGTTAGTAGGTATCAGATGAAGACTTTGATTCTCCTACATTTATCAAGTATTAGTGAATGCTTTCCATTCACTGATCAACCATCTCAGGCTTTAGGGAAACAAAGAAAAGAAACTAATCCCAGTCCACAAGGAGTTTACAGTTTAATGGGAGAGGCAAGCATGTAAAAAGTAAAATAATCATAGCACAATGGAGAGTCTATGCACACAGTGCTTCTGGGAGTCCAAGAGAGGAAGTAACTTGCTGCCAGAGAAAGTTAGAGTTTCTTGGAGAAGGCAATGTGTGACTACCTCTACTGGAATCGTTCTTCAGCTGCTTAAGAAAAGGGGTAAGAATGTTCCAGGCAGGGGGAAGAGCAGGCACACAGGCTTGGCCTTGAGAAAGAGCACAGTGTCATTGAAGACTTTGAGAAGGTCTTTGTGCCTAGCACGTGTGATGTCAAGTGGGAGGACACGTAGGGGTCAGTTGTCAAGGGTGCTGTGAACTATGCCGAGAAGTTCGAATTCTATCCTGCAGGCCAGTTTTTCTAGTGACTCTTTAATATCTCTTTTCAATACATCCTCCTCTGTCTCTAGTTCAGGTTATGGTCACCTCTCACATAGATTGTTGCAGTAGTCTTCTGAAGGCTCTTCTTGTCTGTGGTCCTGCAGCTATCTACCTGTCCTCCACCATCTTATCTGTGTGATCTAAATGCACATCTAACATTGTTATAAGTTGAACTGTACAACTCAAATTCATGTGTTAAAATCCCTAACCCCCTAGTACCTTAGAATGTAACTGTATTCAGAGACAGGATATTTAAAGAGGTAATTAAGGTAAAAGAGAAAAGACCATGTGAAAACAAGGGAAGAAGAAGATGGCTATCTACAAGCCAAGGAGAGAGACCTTAAAAGAAACAACCCTGTCAACACCTTGACCTTGGACTTTAGCTTCCAGAGCTGTGAGAAAATAAACTTCTGTTGTTTAATCCACCAGATCTGCTGTACTTTGTTATGGTAGCCCTAGCAACCTAATATACTTTGCACTTCTTATTTCATATGGTATACAGGTAAAGCAAAAATTTCTTAGCACACTATGAAGTTCTTTAGAAGTTTGTCTCTCCAGAATCCTACACCCCTTCCATGCTAAGCTCTGCTCATACAGGCCAACCAAATGTATTGTTTCTTCACTTGTTCTCCAGAAGCTCCTTCAGTCTAAAATGCCCTTCTGCCCTCACCCCCTACCCCACTCTATTAACCACCTCTTCATTTTTTAAGACCCAGGTGAAGCATTATTTCCTGTTCTGTGTTTCCCATTAGCAGAGTATATCTGAAGTAATCACGCCCTCCTGCCTTTCTCTGCGGCAACAGTCTTATCTCAGAATCCGTAATGTTTGAAACGTTTTCTCCTACTAGACTTAAAACATACTGAGTAGAATGACAATGAATATTTCTCTTTATACTCCCAATTCCTATCTTAGTTCCTGGCACATAACAAGTATTCTAGAAATGCTCTAGAACTGCATAGAACCTGGATATCCATATTCTTGAAAGAAATTCATCCATATTTTGCAATAGTCTACTGTCGTAGACAGATCGTTTAGAATGCTCATGTCTGCTCATGAGCTCTCTTGGATATTTCTAAATACCACTAAATAACATTATTTTTAACACAATCACCCTTTTTACATATTGTATGCAGATGCCTATTGCATTTTAACATATCCGTCTTCTTTTGTTAGATTTCCAGTTCATTTATTCAGCACATTTATTTGGTCCCTACTCTGTGCCAGACAGAGTGTTAGATTCTGAGGGTAAGAAAACAACTAAAATGCTGTCCCAACATAAAGAAACTCACAGTTAGGCAGAAGGAACACATAGCAGATTAAACTGCAGTGTGGTAGGTGCAGTGATAGAGCTGTGCGTGCGGTATCAGTGATTTCATTAGATAGAAAGCACAGACATGTCTTACATCCAGGTGTTTGCTAAGTTTTTGTTTTTATTTTCCCAAGTAATCATTGCTGTTTGCAGTGTCTCTGTAGCAGGTGACTCTTTCCTGACCTTGCGGCCTTGCTGTGGAGGGACCTTATTGGAACGCCTTGTGTACTGATTACACCTAAGGCCTATTGAGAATTCCCAGAAGCCTCAGTCCTGCTGTCATCCTCATTAAAGAATCACACAAAGAGAAGGCGCCTTCAGAGGACTTAAATCTCCTTTCTTCTTCACTTACCACCTCATACAAAGCTAGGATTGACAGCTAATTCTACGCTATTCTGGGACCTTGTAATATGTGAAGTGAAGGATATTGGGCAGAGGGAACATCACTGCTCTCTCTCATCCGTCCCCAGTGCTAGGCCCTGGAACGCCTAGGGGACATTCTTTGCGGGGGAAGTAGCAATTCCCATTATTTGGGAGTATCAGAGAGGAATCTGAAAGAATTGTGATGCATCTAAGAGTTGACAAGCTCATATAAACCACTGGCCACTTCAGAATATAAAATACCTATGTACCTATTCAAATACTTTTAATTCTCTGTGCCTAAAACAATGTTCTGTGACTGTGTTATCTGCCTGCCCTTTAAAAATTCCTGCAGTCCAAGTAAACACTCACTGCCTGATTACCAGACTAACATGGTGGGGTTATCGTATTTACTGATAGAAAATACAGTGATACTGAAATGCAGTACAGACTTCTAATAATGACAGTTATCATTTGAACGCATTCTCTGGTGTGATAACAACCAGCTTCAATTATCTGGTTAAAAATTCTTAGCATTTATTTGAAAAATCTGATGTGAAAATGATGGGCTCTTTAAGAATTTTAAAATAAATTTCCATGTTACTTTAAGTTATATATCTCAAGCCAATGCTAGGATCTACTAGCTATGAGCAAATTAAGCTAGTTTTGAATGCAAGTCAAGTCTTCTTACCTAGCCAAAAAATAAAAGGTAAGTATTGAGATGATGTAGAGAGCCAGGCAGAATGTCATCCTAGAACCCAAACAGGAAAACAGGGGTTTCCATTGACTCCACAGGCCCAAGGCAGAAGAGTTAACTAGGAAAAAGTAACACTGTTGTTGCCTGTGGTATATACTTAGTTGTGTTTTATTTACTTATCTGTTTATACATCTGTCTCTTCCACTAACCTATGAGTTCTACAAGAGCAAGAATGAGTCCCATTTATGTCTATACCCAGGCACCTTTTGGAGGAAATAAAGGAAAGGGAAAGAAGACCTGTAGGTAGCCAAAAAAAGGACTAACAGCTGGGATTCACGGGAAGACACTGGAGAATTTTAGTATTATCTAACTAACCAGATGTTAAGACACTATGGATATGGGTAGAGAAGTCTTCCATAACTTTGCTATCTAGAATAGCCTTGTTTATTTCCCTCCCAGTGCATATCCCAATCTATAGTGACCTTGTTTATTTGTTTACTGGTTTACATCTTTCTCAAGGTAATTCTGTGAAGACAGGAACCGAATTTGTTGCATAATGACTATTTGCTTTGAATGAATTAACATGTGATTCAGGTCAAATGAACATACTTGTGTTCTGAAAATTTCTTACATGATAGAAAAAGCTGATTTAAATACAAGGATACAGTAGGCACACAGGAGAATAGAACCTTGAAAAACAAAAGCAGGGGAAAATGCTTAGATTCCTTGTGTAGGATCTCTGAAAGGAAGAGCTCTCCTTTTTATTCTCCTGAGTAACAACGGAAAATTAACTCAATGCCAGGGAAGGAAGGGATCTGAGTTAGAGGTTTTCTTATCTTTCAAGGCTTCTTGGCATCCTAAAGATAGGAGATGAGGGAGTTGCCACAAGAGTTAAACACCACTTACTTAACAAAACATTCTCTACCTGCCATGTGACAAGAACTGAGTGGGGCCACATGATACAAAGATGCCAAAGAAAGACTGTAAATAGGTCTTTCTTATTTCTTTTACCTGTAACAAAAGTAAAAGGCAGAACACCCTTTCTGTAGCAGCTGGAAAAGATCTGTGTACTAAATGATTTCTTTAAACATTCTTGAAAAATTCTTCTTTTTCATTTGCTAGTTCTCTTAAGACATTGTCTGTTGTGTTTATTTGCTCTTGTATGTCTATGGTTTCCTCTTTGTAAAATGATTTTTTTTCTTTTATTTGTAATTATTCTCTGAGTTCTGTTACCTCAATGCTGAACTTTTGTAAGTTTGATTTATGATGTTTTTCTTATCTTGACTCATTTTCTCCATGTCTTTTAGGCTTGTCCTGAACAGTAGGTTACAGTTTGTAGGGATGTTAGTTGACTTTGTACTCTTTTTTTCTTATAATAATTTTGTATTGGATTTTTCCTTAGTATTCTCCTTGTGTTCACGTCTATAGGAAATGCAGGGGTTTGGTTTGGTTTTTTACCTGACTTAGAGAGTAAGGCCGGTGGAGAAATTCTTTTCTAACTTAAACATGCTTCCTCTTCCGTTGTTTTTGTGCAGTAGTTAAAACCTTGGTGGCTTGCCCTTTGGGATTTCCTGGCCCAGTTTCGAACCCCCTGGACCTTTTCTTTCCTTTGTCTCCGTTGTCCAGGGGCTGCTGAGGTTTATTCTGCTCGCAGCAACTTCTCCTCTTTATTGGGGTCCAGTCCCAGCTTAGAGAACCTGCGCGTCACAGGGGCTCTACTGCGGCTCCGACCCCTGCAATCCTGCGGGCTGGAGCGTTGCCCCGGCGGCGGGAGCGATCAAAGCGCTCGTTCCCACGCACGGTGCGGACTGCTGAGCCACAGCGGCCCACAGGATCCAGGCGGCAGGGCACACCTGCCCGCCCCTGGGCTCACCGGCCCGCGCCTGCGCACACCTGCCCGCGCCTGGGCTCACCTGCCCGCGCCTGCGCACACCTGCCCGCGCCTGGGCTCACCTGCCCGCGCCTGCGCACACCTGCCCGCGCCTGGGCTCACCTGCCCGCGCCTGCGCACACCTGCCCGCGCCTGGGCTCACCGGCCCGCGCCTGAGCTCACCTGCCCACGTCTATTGCTGGGCCTGGGCTTCGCAGCTGCCGCCCGCTGGCTCCCTTCTTCCTCCTGCACAGACTTGAGAGTCTGTGATTGCTGGGAGGTTGGCCCCACCCACTTGTAGTTCGGGGTCCCCGCCTTCGTTGTAAACGTTACCCAGGCGTTTGGGCTCCGCCATGTAGTTGCTCTGTTTTTGTACTTGTTGTTTGCTTGTTTTTGCATCTGGTTTTGTGAATCCAGAAATTTATAACCTGAGCTTCTGCCAAATCCCAGTCAACTGCATTTAAAGCTCGGAGAAACCTAGGACTACGCAACTATGTCCTTTCCACTCAGGATCTTTGAATTACAGCGCGGTCCTACATACATTTATGAAATGTATTGCCCCAATTTATCCCGGTCACCACTCCCCGCCTGGACTGTGGCAGTGTCCTTCCTTCCTAACCGGGTCTGCTGAGTTCAGCTTCGCTCTCACTCTCCAAGACTGGTGTAAGTAACTTCCCGAAACATGCAAATGTGACCGGGTCCCGCCCCCGTTCCTACCGAATAAAACCTCAACTCCTGGGCGGAGCGTGCGAGACCCGCCACCGCTGGGGCCTTTCTTTACCGTCTGAGCTCCTGTTGCTTAACTTTCAAATCCTGTTCATTCCTACTACTGGACCGAAGACAGGGCTATTGTGCATCCTACTGCTTCTGCAGGAAATGCCTTTCCCAGTTTTCTTCTGGCCAATTCTTGTGCAACTGTCCAGGCATAAACTGCCCTCCTCTGGGACCTCAGGGCATCGTGTATTTTCTGTCACTGACCAATTAAGATACACAGATGGTCTACTGAAGTGTCTGTCACCTCCACGCGTCAGTAAACTAGGAACCCTATCTTACTCCCCTTTAACATTTTCACTGCTTCTTGCTTCTGCCTGTTTTTTTCTGAGTCATTTTACCTGCTCCTGAGCTATGCCTTATTTTATTTGCTGCCATGGTAGGTTAAAGGAAAATAATTATTCTATTTCTCTCTGGTTCAGGCGCTTCTGAGCTTCAGATCATTTGTTCAACTGCTTGGCTAATATCAGCGCTTGCATGGGTCCCAGGAATCCAAAATCAGGAGCCGGCTCTCCACTCGTGTTCCCTTTCTTGATCAACGGCACCTTGTCGATCATGCCCGAAAACTGAAGTCACGTTAACTCGTTCTGTTTTCTGAAACCCCTGGGCATCAACTCTTAGTGGTCCCACTTTCCACGCCTGCGTCGGATCCAGCCTTTTCTCTCCTCACCCACTGTCACTGCACCGGTGGGAGCCATGCCATCTCTCACCTGAAGCCAGTTAGAATAGATTCCTTATTATACTCCTGTATCCACATTTGACTTTATTTTACATACGAGGAAGTTACCCTTTGAAAATAAAACCTGATCATATGGTCCTCTGCTTAAAACTAATCCATGGCTTTTCACTGTTCTTAGGAAGTTTGAAAATCCTTAAGTTGGCCTCTTTGTTTACCGTTTTGCTCACTGGCTTCAAATTCCTGCTGTTCAGCCAACTCCTTCATGTCCCCCAGTTATGCTTGTTCCTCTGCCTGCACCCCTCCATTCTCCTTCCCCCTTACCGGGCCAAACTCAGACTTTATCTTTAATATGGCAAACATTTCTCGGCTCCTCTTTAGAGGTATAGTACTTGTATGTGCAACACTAAACCACAAACTTTAGTTTTGCTTGTTTTTGAACTTGACATAAATGAAATCACACTGTATGCATCCTTTTGTGCCTTATATTTTATATTTAACATTATGATCAAAGGATGTATCAATGTTGCTGAGTGTATAGTTTATTTTCATAGCTCTATAATATTCCACGTTTTCTTAAAATCCATTATAGAGTCAATGAACTTTAGGGATTGTTTCCAATTTGGAGCTATAATGAACTATGAATGGTTCTGCTTTGACGCGTGTTACGTATTTATCCAGCTCTACCTGTGCACCCATTTCTTCAAGGCATACCCCTATGACCTTTGCTCATTAATACCAAACTGTTTTCTGGGCATTCAATATTTTTCTAAAGTGGGCATCAAGATTACATGCCCACCAGGAGCACATGAGAATTATTATTGCTACACATCCTTGCTGACGCCTTTTAATTCTTGCCAATCTGACAGAGGTATATTTTGCATACACTTTTTATTATAAATTGATTTTTTTTTAAAGTAACAATATGGCAATATATGATCTGTTGTTTCCAAGGATGGTCACAATATCTCCCACCCACGTGCCCCTTTGTAATGTGATTTCGTAGCTCCTCATTTAAACAGTAGAGTCTGTTTCTCTCCCCCTTAAACCTGGGCTGGTGTTATGACTTGCTTTGGCTTCTATATTTAGGTCTTAAGAAGCCTGGTGGCTTCTACTTTCACTCTCATGGGATTCAGCTGCCATATAAACAGGCTCAGGCTAGAGGACTGAATGATGACAGACTGTGTAGAGAGAGGCCTAGCCAGCCCCCAGCTGTTCCACCTACTCCAGCTGAGGTGCCAGACACAGGAATAGAGCCATCTTAGACATTCCAGCCCCAGTAGATCTGTCAGCTGACTACAGTTGCATGAGTGAATGCTATGTGCAGAAATAACAAATGGTTGTTATTTTAAGCCACTAAATTGTGCAGGTTTTGTTATGCAGCTAGAGATAACTGAATCACCATATATATCAGAAGCCTTAAAAGTGCTAACCACCCTCCATATCAATTTCTTCCTGTTTACAATCTATATTAAAGAAATAGTTTTAAATAAAGTTTTTAAATGTAGATTAAAATGTTCATTGTAGTGTTTAAACCTCTATGTTTAAAATTTTAATATAGAGTAGTAAAATAAATTATGATGCTCTCATAGGAGAGAACATTCTACAGACAAAACTGGATTGCAAGGATTTTTAGTGACGTTGGAGAATGCTGAAGAAAAATATCAGGTGGTAGAGGCAGGATATACTATTACATATATATGTACATATATATTCTTGACTTGTTAAAAATTGTACATAGAAAAACACTGGAAAAAATAAATCAATATATTAACAATGGTTTCGTGGTTTTATGTCTTCCAATTCTTCGAAAGTTTTCTACAGAAAGGATGTGCTACTTACCTAAGGAGATAAAAGATGCGAGTGTCACTTTTTGGAGGAGGAGACATTTTTCAGTCAAATCTGACATGCTCTGGCAGAGAAAATACCTCTGCTTTTTAAATTGTACAGCCCATGGCACTCTGCTTTACCTGGTGGTAATCAGTTCAAATTTCAGGAGATTGGGAGCCTCAGTCACACAGATTTATGAAATGTGGAGAACAATGGAGAGGTTCTAAGTCCTTATTTTTCTAAATTAAAAGAATAAAACCTACTAGTTAATTTTTTCATAAAAGAAAGAGCATTTCAAAGTCCTGGAAGCAGGAAGACCATAATCTCAAAATAAAGGATAATTCTTTAAATACATTTAACTTTATGAAAAGCTCACTAAGAATTTATTTTCATTTTCCCATGGACTAATAGAAACTTCCTTTAGGAGACTGGCTCAAAGAAAGAAAAAATAAACTAAAACAAAATTACACAGGTACAGAAAATGTCACATATATTTTCCCTCAGAGAAAACGACCTAGATTTCCCAATAAAATTATCTTTAAAATTGGGAGTAATGGACCGTCTAGGGTTCTGAGTCAAGTTAGGCTTCTTTCGATGGAGATGCTTATGTAATATTCAGTCCCAGGTACCATATCCCAGCTCTATTGATATAGAATCTCTGCGAGTGTGGCCTAGGAAACTACATTTTAAACAATATCCTCAGGGAAGACGTACATGCTTAAAATTGAAGAAACATGGTTTCTTAAAGTTTCTCTATCTTGATCTGGTTGGGGAAACATAGCTGTAACATAAAAATTCATCAAGATGTATAATTAACTTGTATACTTTATGTAAATTACACCGCAGTAAAAAGAACAAAAAATCCTAGAAATTATACATTTGCTTTAGCAAAACACATAAACATTACTTAGTAAATTTCAATTAACATAATTTACGTTTCTTTCTGAAGCAGATTATTTTGCATTTTTATTCGCTAATTTAAGCACTGGTCATTTTAGAAACAATACATACTTTTGGTTTGAAATACAATTACTGTAATTTGTAGTCAAATTTATTGGTTTGGAAAAGCAAGTCCATTGTTTTGTTTTCTTAGAGGTAAAATTCATTGTTTCACATTTTCAAATTTTTGTATTTCTTCAGAAAGTTGATGTTCCAAGTAAATGAAATTTTTAAAATCCTGTATCTTTATTTTGTGAATATGAAAAATATAAAAATTTCTGTATAGAGGAAAGAATGAAGGAAAAGGGGAGGAAAAGAGAGAGGGAGAAAAGAAGAAATGGAAATAATGAAGGAAATGAATAGAAGAAGCCAGTGCCCTAAGGACAAAATATTCTTGCCCTCCCTCTCAAAAGAAATCCCCTCAAGTAGCTTAAGGTATTCCACATGTTTTGATCATTAGTTATATCTCTATTTCACCTCTGGTTCCCATCTAGAACAACCTTCCTAATTGCATAATAGCTTATTGTAACACTTTATATTTGAAAATATATTGTTGTTTCTACTAGTATATATTCAACTTTATTATTATTATCATTATTTATAATTTAAAACGCATGACTGTTTCTGTGTTGGAAAAAGAGGAGGGACTCATTACTGTGAGGGGCAGAGCACCTTTAAGAATGTGTGGCCTCTCATTTTGATGCCTGATTTATCACACACCTTCCCAGTTTTACTAGTGTCAAAAGGAGGCCTGTTTTGTCTTGGAATGCTACATTCTTTGGGGGTGAAGTGTTCAGAGGCTTAACACTGTGTTGGAGAGTCTCTTGAGTATTTAGCATCTGCATATGGCCGTCATCACAGTAATGAGAGATAGAGCAGGCCAGAACTGACTGTGTCCGGGGGAAAAGCAGGATCAACACCAAATCTATCATGGCTTTTCCCAGTGTTGCAAAAATAATGGGTGAACAAGTCACCTATAAAAAATACTTCTGCAGCCTTGCATTTAATTTGTGTCATTGTCACTCAATCTATGTATAAGGGCTGCCTGGAAAAAATCCAGCCACAAATGCCTCTGTTTTTCATGTACAGTTAGGAAATTATTCTAATAATTAATGATATGACTACAAAAATTTAGGGGATTATAAACCTTAATTTTCATAATAATAGTTGCAGACTGATACTGTGAACTCTGTTTATCACATATACATGTAATAGTATTTTTTAAAATAATACTGCTAAAAATATTAGAAGGATTTTTCAAATATAATAAATAACCCATGTTTGCTCAGTATGATTTCTTTAGTATTGCCAAGAGAGACAAACTTCTAAACTAGATGAGCTATCTAACTTATTTTGTATTCATATTAATAAAAAACTTTCATTGATTTTATTATAAAAATCACACATATAAAAATTATATATAATAAAAAGACTTAAAAATTCAGATAAGTCTAGAAGAAATAATTAAAATCTCTAGTAGAACAACCACATATGAGTAGAAATAATCTCTGTTAACACTTTATGTAAAGATACATCAGGAGTGAGATGGACAGGTCACTGCATTTTCTTAGCACAATGTCCTAGACCTTGTTTTATGACTATTGGCTCATCTAATTCAAAGAACAATTCTGTAAGGTGGTATTTTTATAAATTCTATTTTACAGAAGAGAAAGCTGAGAAACACAATTATATTATTTGCCCGAGTCACACCACGAGTAGGTGTGGCAGAGCTGGGGTTTGAAGCCAGGCAGTCTGACTTTGGAGTCAGTATTCTAAGTCACTTGCTAAAATTAAACTCACCAATATATTTTGAAACGGTGTAAATGACATACAATAAACCATACATATTAAAATATATAATTGGATAAGTTTTGTTATGCCATCTTAACTATTTTTAAATGTACAATTCAGTAGAGTTTCAGGTGCGACATATGAGGTCAGACAATTAACTTCCCAAACGCATCCTAAACCAAGAGCCACACACCTCACTGCTGAGTATCACTACGGTCACATTTGAAGCACTCCCCTTGGGAAGCTATGCACTGATGCCGGTACCTAGTCCACCCTTCAGAGCAATTTTGGAACTCTTTTTCTGAAACGGCCATCGGAGCTGTCATTGTCTCCAAAATCTGACAATTTAGTTCATAAACTTGCCACCATGCACTTCTGTTGGCAGCTCTCTACAAACAACTCCAGAACTTTTTCCCTTGCACAACTGAGATGCTATACCCATTCTACAACATCTCCCTGCTTCCTCCTCCCTGTAGACTGTGGCAATCACCATCCTACTTTGTTTCTATGAATTTGACGCCTTAGGTAGTCAAATAAAATAATACAGTATTTGCCCTTTTGTGATTGGCTCATTTCTAGGCTGACCAGACTTCCCAATTTAAATGGCACAGAAAGCCACGGTACCGTCCTGTTTCTAACAGTACATATTGTTAGCCCATTCTCACCGGGCTAAATTCAAGGTGTCAGTAGGCTGACCATACGAACCATTTGAAACTGACAGTACCATTGTTTAATGTCCCATTTAAAATGGGACGTCTGGTCAGCCTACTTATTTCACTTAGCATAATGTTCTCAAAGCTCTTCCATGTTGTAGCATATAACAAGCTTTCTTTCTTTTTTAAGGCTGAATAATATTCCAGTGTAGCAATGGATTACATATAGTTTATGCATTTATCTGTCAGTGATATATGGGTTACTTCCACTTCTTGGCTATTTTGAGTGAGGCTGCTATGAACATGAAAGTGCAAATATCTATTCGACATCTTACTCATAATTTTTTGGATATATATTCAGAAGTGGTATTGCTGGATCATATGGTAGTTCTATTTTTGATTTTCTGAGGAACTGCATGTTGTTTTCCATGACAGTTGTACCTTTTTACATTTCCAACAGTGCATGAAGATTTCATTTTCTCTGCATCCTTTCCAATGCTTGTTATTTTCTGTTTGTTTGGTGTTTTTATTATTATTACTATTATTATTATTATTATTATTATTATTGACATTCTAATGGGTAGAGGTGATGTCTCATTATGGTTTTGATTTACATTTGATTAGTGATGCTGAGCATCTTTTTGTATGTTTGTTGGTCACTTTTATATTATCTTTGGAGAAATGTCTAGCAAGTCATTTGTCCCTTTTTAATCGAGTTATTTGTATTTTTGTTGTTGAGTTGTAGAATTTTTAAAAACATATTCTGGATATTAATCCCCAATATATTTTTTTAAATAACATGGAATAACAGGTTTCAGACTCTTCTGCAAAGTATTTTTGTTATGTATTTTCAATATATTAAATATTACTCTGCTACAAGATACATATGCTGTCATGTGGTTATAGTCTAATTTTAATAATCCCTCTATTGTAGACATCTTATGCTATTTTCATTTTTTGTTATTATACATAAAACTACACTGGTCATATTTATTGATTTTATAATAGTTTCTGTATTAGTTTCCTGAGTCAGCTATAAAAAATCACCACAAACTTGCTGGGTAAAAATATCAGAAATTTATTCTCTCATAGTTCTAGAGACTAAAAATCTGAAATCTGGAAGGGCCACACTGATTCTAGGCCTCTAAGGGAGATAATGTTCCTTGCATTTTGTGGCTTCCGGTGGCTGTTGACATTTCATAACTCGTGGCTGCATGATTCCAGTAGCTGCCTCTGTGGTCACACTGCCTCCTCTTTATCTATCTAAGTGATCTCCCTCTGCCTTAATCTTTAAGGACCCTTGTCATTGAATTTAGGGCCCGCCCAGATAATACAGAATGATCTTATCGTCTCAAGATCCTTAACTAAATTACATTAGCAAAGACCCTTTTTCCTTACAAAGGAACATTCACAAGTTCTAGGGGATTGGGACATGGATATAGCTTTTGGTGGACCCCCATTCAACCCACTACAGTTTCATTAAGATAAATTCCTGTAATAAAATTAGTATTGTTAGTTCAAGTTATGAAAAATGTAAATGTTTATAGATAAATATTTCCAAATAGTGCTTTAGAATGACTCTGAATTGCATTTTAATGTTCTTAAACATGTATTATTATGTGTTTGCAAAAACATATGTGTACTTTGTAAAAATAAAAAAAGGAAAGAGAAGAAAAAATTAGATGTTGGGGTGAAAAAAAATAGCGAGGGGTTGTCAGAGTTATCTTCTTTGATAATTTAAGCTCTGTCCATAGTTGTTTCAATAGAACATACTCCATGGTTTAGGCCTGGAGATGTAGCCAAACTTGTGCGGTTTTGATATATTTATTTGATTATCTCTGTTTTGTTTCTGTCTGGAAATATGTTTTATTTTCAAATCTTTGCATTTTTGTGTAAAAGAACTGATCTTTGATTATGAGGTACTGTTTCTCATGAACAGAAACTATTTCCTTCAATTGACACATAATCTTTACTATGTAAAGCAAACATTTTTGGACTTTTAAAATCATTTGATGAATAAGCTAAGAAAAGCTTTATATGCGTATGTATGTATGTATGTACATATGTATTCTGTTGGGAGGTAGAATACCATCAGGATTGGTTATTTCTTTCCTTAAATATAATTGAAAAGTTCACCAAAATGGAACTGTCTTCAGGATAGAAGTCATTTTCAAGAGTATTTTGGTAATAAATCAGGGAATTGCATTTTCAAAACTTTAAATAACAATGAAGCTTCTTGATAGAGGGTCAACTTGCAGAACTTTACACATCCAGTTAAGTGTGCATCCTTCAAAGTTGGCTGCTTATTTCATGGATGTGACCATTGCTCAAAGTCAGGATTTTAACATCTCTCTGAAAACAAACTGCCTTTAACTTGTAGCTTAAAATTTACAAAAACAAATCAGTTTCATTTATTTGATACAATTATCTCATATTTTGTGCAAGATTTCTATTTATTTTTCAGTTTGTCTATCCATGGAACATGGCTCTGAATAAGTTCTGTCTGGTTCCAAACATCAAATCCACTTGCATGTAGATAAAATTTGCCACCAGAGAGGATAATCAATATGTTGTTACATTTCCCAAAAATGAGGAGCTTGCTTTGAGGGAAAGAGAGAACATTCGGAAGTGTTATTTGTGTTATGGTTTCAAAATATACTGACACACTGCTACAAAAGTAAAACAACGGTGACACTAAAAGTAACACAAAAGTGACAATAGAAGCTATCTGTTCAAGACGGCAGAGATGCAAACATGGCAGCCTTGGATCTCTGAAAAAAACGTTGGAATGAAGGTACCCAGGAGAACCACTGGGCCAAAAGCATACTTTGTATAAGAAATAAAACTTTATCTGTTAATCCATTGAAATTTCAGGGTTGATTTGTTACTGCAGGTTGGCATAGCCAATCCTGGCTAACACACTCTGTATGATTATATAAATGAAATAAATTCTGTGAGCTTAAGTTTGCTGTTGTTTTTTAATCTTTATGGAGTTGCCATCAGCTATGCCAATTTGTTTGGAGAACTGAATGAGAATAACAGGTGAAAAGCTTCAGTATGCCATCTGTTGCATGGTGGGCTGCAACGGATGAGAAAGCTATTTAATGATAGCTTGGCCGTTATGAATATTGTTTTGATTGTTATAACAATCTTAAGAAATTGGTGTTATGATTTCCATTTTATCACTAAGGAAAATGAGGCCTGGAGTGGTTAAGTAATTTGCCCAAGGTCATTTCACAAAACTCATTAAGTATACAGAGCTAGGTCTCTATTCCATGACATTCTTTCTCCAAAATCTGTATTTTCCTATCTATGTCACATAAACATTTACTTTTGACATACAGAATACTGTCTCTATGCCATTTATACACTTAAAAAACATTTACTGGGACAATATCAGATGTCCCATAATATATTAGCATTAGAATAAAAAGACAAAAACTCAAACCAATCTTGCCCTTAAGAAAGTCTTAGTCTCGCTCAGGCAAGTAAATATATGATAGTTCTGTGATATATGTTATATGATAGAGAGAAGCACAGGCCACTGAAGAACACATGTTGGGAATGGGGGTGAAATAGAGGAGGCATCAAGGCAATGGTAAAACCTTAACTGAGTCTAGGATGATGAATGTGAGTTTGTCTGAAAAAAATATGGCTGAGTGTTCTAGGCAAAGAAAACACCTGCTAAGCACGCACTCACCCATTTGGTACGTTCAGGAACTGTTAGTTACCTGCTTGGGTTACAATCTAGAAGTGAGTTCAGGAGTTGGGTATACTCAGCCAAGGCTACCCAGTGGCAGTGGGACTACCAAGATAAATGTTGTCCTTGTAGGTACCATCAGAGATGTACAGAGCGGGATCAAAATACCCCAACTAACTATCTCCTGCCTCCCCTCTCCAACACTGCCTCCATTGGGCAAACCTAATTGGAAGCCAATTGGCAAGGGAGCCAAGGAAATGTAGTCTCAGGAGTTAGCTTTCTGCCCTACAGAACAATGTAGAGGAAGGGTGAGGAATAAAGCCAGAAAAAATAACACAAGAATGTGTCAGTTCCATCCCTTGCTCTGTGAGACTACTCATGTTCTTTAGTCAATAATATTAACATATCTTATTGTCTCTAATTGGGTTTCCTCAGAAGCAAACCTTGAGTTGGAGATTAGGGCACTAGAAATGTATTATGGAGTGCTGTCAGAATCCACACTCGTGGAAGAGAGAAGGATGAAGTATGATTGGGCAGAGGAGGAAGCTAAGCTGCAATGCAGTCCCAACGGAGCCCCGGCTGACCCCTGTGTACTGTGCAGTCGGGACAGCCCTTCCGAGCTGTCTCGAGTTGGGGCACTGTGATAGGACCACTATACTCCCATACTGATTGGTTACTAGATTCCAGCTGTCCAGGGAAGGAAGCATGACCTAGGGTAAGGGAGTTGCCTTTAGCTGAGGACATCTCTACAGAGGCTGACAGCTGAGGATCGTTTTCCAACAGCATACCCGGAAGCTGGGGATATAAACTACAATGCCTGCCATAACCCACCCCTTGTGTCCTTCAATCTTTTCATAGTTTTCACAAGCAGCTGCCCTTGAGCCTTTCTTCCTGAGGGAAATTTGGGAAAGAAAAGTTAGTAGAACAAGACAGAGATCCCACTGCAGCTGGTCACAGGGCCACAACGAACACTGACTGTCTCCCTCCTCGACTATGCTTTCTAGAACCTCTCACCCTCAGCTGTCATCTCTACTGGTTTTACTGGTTTAATGGTTTACCAGGTGGCATGACCCAGACCCTTGTCTCTGAGGTATCTGATCACTGCTCACCATGACCTTCTCTGGCTAGTCTTACTGCACTTGTCAATATGTCATTAGAATTGGACAAGGGAATACTAATTGTCACCCAAGTGGATCAGCTGGGCTCCACACATATCCCAACCAGTCCGACCTCCTTGTGATGGTCAGGGTCAATTTCCCCTGCAAAATAGTGGCTCCTTATCTTGCGGACTGGTCTTGGACACCAAGAGCCAGAAATGCCCAGGCTGCAGCTGTAGTTTGTAAGTGGACTCTTCCTGTGTCCTTTGGAAGAAATGTTCTCCCTTTGGAAACAGGATCTCTATACTTACAGGGCCCAGAGTTTTATGCAAACAGTAACAAAGTAATCTTAAAATTTCAGTGAAGTTCGGTTTTGGGGGCACTTAAAAATTAAGTAAGAAAAGCTAGAAGAAAAGGTTGTGGCCAGTTATGTAGAAGGAAAAATTGTGTATGATGTCTCTAAAGCCAAAAGAACAAAGTTTTTCAAGAAATAGTTTTGATCGATTATTGTTCAATGTTGCTTTGGGAAAGGTACAATGAGATGAAGACTAAGGATAGACCATTGGATTTAGCAAGAATTAGTGACCTTGAAGACTGCATTTTCAGAGGAATTGAGGAACAAAAGCCTGATTAGAAGAATTGAAAAGCCTGATCAGAGGGGGTTAAAAAAAGAATAGGAGGAAAGAAACTGAGGATGGTGAGGATAGATGCTTTTAAGATGCTTTCCATAAAAGAAAAGAAGAGAAAAAGCAGGTAACTTAAGGGAAAAGGCACAGGATTTCTTTATCGGGGTAGACATTAAAACATATTGATGGAAATGGCCCAATAGAGAGGGAACGACTGAGAAGGCCTAGTTATTCTTTGTCATAGATTCCTAACAAAAAAACACTCAGTAAATGCTAGGCATTCTGATTATTTTATACGGCTTTAAAAATGAAAGTTTTATAACTATAAAATTATCTGTCTACTTTCTTGAATGTTTATTAAATACTTGATTTCTAGCAAGTTTCCATGTAATGCCATCAATATACCCAAAATATAACATCTACGAATGTTGCTATGAAAAATATTAAGAAGTTTACTGTTTCTTATGACCATGTGAAAAGAAAATTACATATTTTTTTTGGAGAGTAGGGTTTATGCATGCTAGTCTCTCTGCATCTGAATATGAACCTATTATTTCCACAAAGTAATTTAGAATTATGACAAGATTTATTATTTGAGTAGATTTAGGGCCACAAAAAAAAAGAAAGAAAGAAAGAAATCAAAACAACACAAAGAAAGAGTAAGGGCAATGGAACTGTTGTAAAGTATTAAACACAATCTGAGTGTTCAGATAAAAACTTTCCCTTTTAAAAAGTAACTATGGTGATGGGGTAAACTAACCAAGGTGCCTGGGATTAGACCTAATACTTTAGTAAATCTAGGACAGAAACAAAGAGAGGGTATAGTGTATAGTTTTTGTTATTTTGAACAGGAGAGAAAAAAGTGAACTTCCTTACTTGTAAAATTATTCAGTTTGTGTGTGAGGAAAAGTCGTGAGTACAGCCAATCAGAGACTTTGTCCAAGTAAAAGATTACAGAGAATTATTGTCAGATGCTGGATTTTTCCTTCCAGAGAAATGACAACCCTATACCTTGAAAATTTCAAGCACTCTTCCAAAACCTCTATAAAATATTAAACTAATATACTGCAATTTTAGTACAAATCAGGAAATGCAGAAATTGCAGTACTCATAGTTATATTAGCTAAGTTCACAGGGCACACATGTCAGATTTTTTATTCCAAAGCAGCTTCATTTGAGGAATTAATATTTCTTTGGGGACTAAACACTTGCATTTTGTATCTTCTCTAAATTAAGATTAAAAAATATAAATAAGTGTTTGCATACTTCATTTAAAGTATAATTTCTTAGCACTGCCAAGATGTTTGGCTGACTTCTGATTTTGTATCAATAGTTAAGGGAGGGTATTAAATGACAAATCATTTTGAAGCAAATTCAAAGACCAAGTTATGTACTAGAGCTTTTTATATTTTTTTATATATAATGCAATAATTTTATTTCCTGACTAGTTTCCATAACATAGTTCCATCAGTCAAAAGGAGAAAAATGTTTAATTTCTAAGGGCAAATATCCAGTTTTTCATTTTTTAATGCTACAACGTTAACATTGAACAGAAGAGATTATGTAATTTAATATTTAATTTACTTATTTTTTATTAAAATTTTCCTCATGCTGTGTTTATTTTTTAATTGTCCAAATATTTTTTTATTGGTTTAAATATTCTAGGAAATATGCATATTGATTGGGAAGCTGATAAAATACTTCTGAAAGTCAGGACAGCATGTCTACTAGCCAATGTAAAATGGGCATAACTGAAGTATCCCTAGTTTCACATTTTTCAGTTGAGAAAAAAATATATTCCTTTAAAGAAATATGGAGAGTCAACTAATGTGATTTTTCATATGGGGACAGTCTGAGAAGCTGTGAGAAAGAGGAACCTTTCTTTACTGATACTTGTCCCCCATTGTGTTAATTCTGTCATACTTTTGGGTTTGTATGTGAGCCAAAATTTAGCTGGGCAGGTTCCCACTGGCATTACAGCAAAAATTCCCTGATGCAGACACCAAAGAACTGCAATGGAGGCAAGGTGCCGGCGTGTAATGTGTGTGTACACCTGGTTGTCATAGTAACACCTAGGCTAAAGTCCACTAAGAGAGGTGGGCACGAGAGGTATCTAAATATCCTCTCATAATGAATTTTGGAAAAATAACATAGCATAACCATCAATAGACATGTAGTTACTTGCAAGTGGATGGTTAAGCTGATTCAGGAATACCCAAAATTTATCAAGGTGACTACTCGTATAAGTAAGAAATATAAGCCTAATTAATCCTATTGTATTTAAGTAAAGAAAAGATAATCTATCTATAGCTAAAGAGTATACCCTATGTTTTCAAGTCTGCATGGGACCTATTACGAGGAAGGCAAAATGTACTATAGAAGCTCTGTGTGCCTTTAGTGTAGTCATAGCTATAAATCATTGTCTCCTGAGAACTGGTCTGATCTCTTGTCTAGCAGCATGGTCATTCTGAAGCAGGGCATCATTGGGCAATCACAGCTGAACAACATTAACTAGGACTATCATCTAACCAACTCTATCTACTCTGCTTCCGTGTTCCCCAAACAGCCTTCTGAGTCTACTGAAGCTTCCTCATAAATCTGTCTACAGGTATAACATGGACTCATTTTCAACATGACTACCTGTGTTTTCTTCGTAGTCATAAGTACCATTGTAAATTTAAAAACTGGACCGTGGTTTGTATACCAGTCCTTTGTGAATGTGGGTGGTGTGAGACAAAGAAGACGGAGCATGGTTAAGATATTGTTTAAAAATACATCGAGCAGGGATGTCACAAGGAAACTAAGATATGATAAGAAGAGGATTACATTAAGTTCTAGTGAGAAAAGCAGTTGGGCTCAAGTCTCTAGCAGAACAATAAATGGCTTGGAAAGAGCAGGGGGTGCAAAGGCAGTGCTGACTCATCTTCCTGGCTCTGTGGGCAAAATGAAGGAAGTTTGGGTGACAATACAGTTTTTCATTAATGGGAGGTAGAGTGTTCGGGAAAAGGTTCAAGACTATAGTTTGGCGATTTTGACAGTAGAAGGAGCACTGTAGGATATGTTAGACCAAGTTATCCTAAATTATCCATTGGAGTGTAGTGTAATGGTGCCTTCCACCTTAGCAAAACAGCTTCGCCAAGTTGGTGGTTTGACTTGATTCACTGTCAAAAGTCTTTGGAGATGGGAAATAAATGTGATTATTGCAAAGCATTTGGTAAACACGAATTAATATAAAACCCAACACTAGCAGGTTTCCAGTGAATGTCTCTGATATAAATGCTATTTTTTTTTTTTTTTTTTTGCTTTTTGCTATGTGGGTAGCTCCCTGACTGGGAATCGAACCCAGGCCGCAGCGCTGAGAGCACCAGCGCCGAAGCCTTAAGCCGCTACACCATCAGGGAACTCCCTAAATGCTATATTTTTTGTAAAATTTCGTGAAGTGGTTTCTTGATACAGTAAAATGTTTTTCTCTTATTAGTGATGCTTTCATTGTTGGCCTGATTCACTTGATATCGATGATCTACACTGTAATAAAATTTAAGCAGAGAAACTTAATACAGACTGAATTAGAAACCACAGCTTCATTGGGACTTAATGTCTCATGTTGCAGCATACCATTCTAATATACATAATTTCCTAAATAGTGTATTGACTTCAGGAAGTACTTAAATATTCATCTCAATATCTCATCAGTGTCCAGAATATGGTTCACAATATAATGTCCTGTATGCAGAAGGTAGAAAAATTCTCCATCCACACCCAGATCTGCCAGAAGAGCCAGAAAATGAGGGAACTATATGAAAACAGTCCCTGGCAGAGTTATTTTCATTACATTTTGATGGGACACAAAAGGAAGAATCAACATATCCTGAATGCCTCCCCTGTTGTAGAATTTTAAAACACTTTAATAATTAAAACTAATCTGCAAGTATAAGAATTCATTATTCCCATTTCGTTTTTAAGGAAAGTGAGCTCTGAGATGCTGTGGTGGACCTGAGAATGAAATGAGGTCTTGTCTTCATTCTTTTCATATACTTGACCAAGCAAGGGTCTATGTCCACATCTATGAACGTGAGAGAGCTCTGCACAAATGGGTATTTGCCATCATGGGTATTTTAGCATCATCCTTTCAGACAGTTCTTTCAGTGCTGTCAAAGTAGGCATGCATTTCAGAAAGGACAAAAATCTCTTGTTATTTCCTTCAAATACAAATGAGGTTAACTGAAGTCTTTGCTCACTTGTTGACAATAGATAGGATGGTTTCAGGAAGCAAACTCTAACATATTCATCAACTGTAAATGCCTGAATGTCAGAGGCCATGACTTTGACTTCCAATTTCTAATTTGTACCTGGCTTAAAAGAATCTTGCCTGGAGTCAAGCCATGGTAATAGTAGGTTATGTTTTAGTTGCTAATTTTTTTGCTTCCACGAAACTCTGAAGACTTAAGCCCTGAATTGTTTCAATTATTTATTAAATAAGCCAATGTTCACATTAACACAGTCCTTTATTTATTTGACATAAGAAAACAAAGAAAATATTTGGCATATGCTCTCTTTTACAGTGAATTGGGTTTGGCTGATTGACTGAGTGGTGAAGGATTTGGATATGATTATTTTCAGTTGGCAGGAAAGAGAAGAAAGAATTCTCCATTTGCTTCTTGATGTTGTGAGTTTAAGGAATGCTTTGTGCTGTTATCCTGACAGACTTACAAATCCATATAAGCAATAAGTGGTAACTTACAGTGTTCAGAGGAAGACAATATTGGGTAAAAAGACAAGTATATTTTGATTCTCAAAAGATAAAATCTGTCAATAGGAAGAAAGAGAACTCTTATTTGAGACTCAAGCATAAAATATTAACTTTCATATAGCTTTACAGGTGAACAGATTATAATTCACTTTAACTTCACAAAGGAGTTCATAAATACACTCATATGAGCAAACTAAGGTAACTACTTCAAATGAAGAACTGAGAAGTTACTTTATAAAGGGGTGTAGTATGCAGCCTCTAGAACAGCCCCCAGTGGCCCCTGCCTTTTGGTATTCTCATCCCTGATTAATCCCCTCCCGTTGAGTGTGAGTCAGACTTTCAATGAACAAAACAAGGTGGGACTAACAGTACACGAGTATGTCATCTAAGGCAGTGTGGCCTCTTTCTCAGATTATTCACTCTGGGGGAAACTGGTTGCCCTGTTGTGAGCAACTCCATGGTGAGACCCACACGGCAAGAAACCCCTGAAGCAGACCTCGCAGCCTCATTCAGGCCTTCGTGTGAAGTCAGTCCCAGTACCAGTGTGAGTGCCGCCCCCTGAGAGACCGAACCAGACCTAGCCAGCTAAGTTGCTCCCAGACTCCCGCTCCTGAGAAACTGTGCAAAGTATTATAATAAATGTTCATTATTTTAAGTCACTAAATTTTGGGATAATTTGTTGTGCAACACAGATATTAATAACTAATACAAGGGGGGCAGGAGTGATAACTAGGGCCAGGAGTTCATTTCACCAACAGGACTAGACAGGAATATATCGTGTTTAAGTAGGTAAGTTAAGGCAAAGAGAAGCAAATATATAGGGAAGGTCTGTATAGTCACATGTCAATGCTGGAGGACCGGAGAGCCAGCCAAACTGACATACTTCGGAAAAAACAGGTCCCCAAGAATTTAACCCCAAAGGTTACAAGAGGATGCAGGTACATTTTCCCTCAGTGGAGGCAGCTACAGAGAAGCTAGAATGACCTCGCAGGTCAGGACCCCCTAAGGTGTGCGACGTGGAAGCTGTCCTACTTATCAGAGTTCCGACAATTCAACAGGCATGGTTTCTACCCTCTAGAAACTTCCATTTTTAAATAAACACGTTGACGAGGGGAAACATATAAAAGGGTGTAACCCTAAATTCTACACGCATGTTCCTCTTCCTCTTCATCATTCCCTCTGCCTCCAGCACAGCTCAGCCTCTCAGCACCTCGTGTCCAGCACTTAATTGCTACCAGGTTGTTTCTTGCTCGTTAGCCTTGCTTCCTCAGCTAGACTGCAGGCTGCCGAAGGAAAGGATCATGTCTCGTTCAATAATCCTCCTCTGACCACAAATTCTTCTTATTTGAAATGTGAGTATATGTAGGCTTATTTCTGTATACCTTCCCTGAAACCACAAAAATGTTGGATAACTATACATGATTCACTTCACGTTGCCACCATCTTGATTCTTGTGAGATTCAAAGCCCTCTGGGTGATTTGTTTCTACCCTCTTCTGCCTCTCTATACTATTGGTTACATTATGTCCAAGTTTTGCAGTTATATTATCGTTTCATTTATATTATAGGTGTTATAATGGGGTGCAAGAAATATACTAGCTATTGGGAGAATATACTGCTGCACATGAGATAGATAAGATAAAAAAACAGCAGCAGCTCCCAGGAAGGGAGTACCCATGATGTGTCATGATAGTCCCCAGCGGAGGATCCTTTTTAGGATCTGACACTATGCAGCAAGTGGCATCTACCAAAGAAGACTTCGTAAGAGCTTCCTACACAGATGCTTTCCGGGACAGAAGGGTGCACTCACATAGGATACAAACAAAAGACCACAAATGCTGGACAGACAGAGAAATGGAGTATCTTAAAAACAAGCAGCTAGCAATTGTCACAGTTATGTTAAAGGGAAATAAGACCTTAGAAAATACCTCCTTAAACCTTGGTATCTAAATGTTTTTGTTTGAGCAAGTGTATTTCAAAAAGTGTATCAACACATATATTAAAATGATTCACTACAATTGTATAAAATGACTTACTCTTTCTAATCTGTGAGGTGTCCATTTAAAGTTGTTTCTTCTAGGAATCCCTCACATGTAGTCCCTTGCTATATACATAGCAAAAATTAGAGTAATTGAATATTTAATTGTCCATTTCTATCCAATAAATTGTGGGCTTCACAAGGAGAGCAGGGACCTGTCCTTTGTGATTTGGTATGGTTCCTAGCTCAGTGCCTCACACATTGAAAGTACCCCCAAAATATTTTGATAAAGCCATCAATATGTGGAGGTAAAGGAGATTTTTTTTTTTAAGTTTTCATATATGTGCTTTCTTCAAAAAGATACAGAAAACATCAGAAAGAAATGAAATCAACACGTAAACCTATTCAAGCATGTCTGATGATAAAAAAAAATTCTGCTAGGAGCACAAACATTCATTATTTTTCATTCGTTTCTTCATTTATTTATTTCTGTCCTCCTGCATACTCAACAATGCCAGATTTTATTCTCCTATTTGGCCTTCGGAACCATCCTGGGGGCCTTTTTCTAGCTTTGGCCCTGGCAGAGACACCTGACATTTCTGGACTCACTCTCTCCTATCTTTTGCTTTGAAAGATATAATATTGAACAGCCTCAGCCTGTTCATTCATATCATGCTGAAATAGTTTGACTTAATTCTGCAAGCAATAGCCACCATTAAAGGGGTAATAGCAAAGAAGCAACCTTGCAAAGCAGGGTTCAGAAAGATTCTTCAGCTGGTAGTTAATAGAATGGTTAGGTAGAGGTAAGCAATGTGGGCTTGGGGTGGGGATGAGCAGGTAGAATACAAACAGACAGACTACCAGCAAGGGTCTGATCCTGACAAGACTAGAAATTGCATTAAAATATTGGCAGCTGGAATGGAAAGACAGTATTGGATGTGAAAGACATTAAATAAAAATCTGAAATCCATTTACTGTGAGCCCAGAGGCAAGGACTTATCTTCACATTCTTAGCTCCTAGGACTGGGCTTGGAGGCATAGTGTGCACTTAGGAACTGTTTAAGTAGTGGATCAATTAGCCAACTACTAGAATTATGTAACTGACAGCATTGGGGAAGAACAGGAAGGAAAAATCAAGAGTAATTTCTGGGACAGTTTGGAAGGAAAAATTACTTCACAAAAGGGAGCATTCAGTTTGGTGGAGTCTCTGTGATGCCAAAACATCCAAGAGGAGACATGTAGCCAAAAGTTAGCAATGTGGGTTTGGAATTTGAACTCAAGGGAGAGGTTAAGGTAGGGGTGGCAGGATGAATAAATGGGAGAATTGAAGTCATCAGAGTACATGGAATTTCTAAGGGTGGGTAGATGACAGAATGGAATACAGAGTCAGCCTTGCCTTGAATTGCCATGGTAATTATTGTTCTCTACCCTACAAGATGAGTTCCTCCGAGAGAAAAATGTTTATATCTATTTCAGGAATACAGTATAGGTCTTAACGAGCAGGTTTCTGAGATCAGCAAACAGGGTTACCAGTACCTCTCTGTCCCAAACAAACTGTGACTTTTTATATATTTAACTTAGCTAAATTAAAATTTCCTGCTCTGTAAAAAGGAGATAATAAATGTAAACCCAAGCTCTTAAAGATGTATGTAAAGAAAATTTAAATACAAATATCTTATGAGAACGTATGAATGCTGACACAGTAAGTATGGTGAATCTGTAGTTAGCTGTTTGGGATATTTCAGCCTTCCCAAAACACAGCCTCTTACGTAGGAGTGACTGTCTTCAGTGACTATGCCATTTCATATCACAGGACAAAGGTGGAGAATTTAGAATTGCCCAGTTGTTGCCAAGATTGGCATTTTTAAAGCACTCTCTAGAAACTAAGTTCAAAATAAGAGAGAACATCTTTTTGACTTAACCAGATAGTATTATATCCAACCACTAATGGAGTTGTTAAAGTAAATATATTTGAGATCGCTCCTTACTAGACCATTCTAAGTTTCGTAAAAACGTATTTCCAGACAGTTCACTTAAAACGTGTCTTTCTTATTTAAATCTAACCAAAAGGTGGCGGTGTTCTATACAAATGCTCACTACTCCCTTTCTATTACCTGCATATTTTGTAAAATAAATGTCACAACAACATTACTATGAGAATCAGAAAAAGAAATACCCAGGCTTCACTGAGAAAACTTGAAATTTAAAAGAAAACAGCTTTAAAATACAACACAGAACACAACACAGTGTGCTGGAGTACTGGTGAATCTACAAAGATTCCTATGCTATATGCTATATGCTATATGATATATATGGTATAGCACTGTACAAACAATTCAGCCAACAGTACTGCCAACGTAAGGGCACGGTGGCAAATTCGCAAACTTAATTGTCAGATTTTGGGGACAACGACAGCTCTGATGGCCATTCCAGAAAAAGAGTTCCAAAACTGCTCCTGAAGGGTGGACTAGGCGCTGGCCTCGGTGCATAGCTTCCCAAGGGGAGTGCTTTGAAGGTGACCACAGTGATATTCTCCAATGAGGTAGGTAGCACTTTTTCTACGATGAGTTCATGAAATTAATTGTCTGACCTCGTACTAGATGTTGGAGGTACAGAAAGCTGAAGCACCCTTTCCATACTTAATTAATACATGGTCTTTGTCTTGTTTATCATACTATTCATCTGAACATTCTAAAATTGTGGGGGTTTTTTCCTTAGACAAATTTTTACTCCCCCACCTTCTTCACAGGTTGGCCGGCCCACCACCCTACAGCCACCATTCGTGTAATCTATGGGCAAAGAGCACTCACCTGCACGGTAGGATATCCAGGTTTTAATTCAGGCCCTATCCCAATCATAAAAATGGAAGAAATAAACATTAAATGAGCATCTGCTATACACTAAGCCACGATATATGAGGGCTGTCTGGAAACTATCCAGCCATATAATATCAAAAATAGAGACAATTATGGCTGGATGTTTTCCAGACAGCCCTCATATATAATCTTACTTAAGTGGTAAAGCAGATCCAGTAAGGTTAATCTCACTAGTCCCATTTTATGCATAAGGAAAACTGAGGCTCAGAGAAGTTAAATTACCCATCCAAGGTCATTGACTAACAACTCCGATGTAAACATTTTAAGCTAATTTTGAAGTCCCCAGTTCTTTGCATCATATCAACTCCTATGACTAGGTACTACTCATGTTTTTTGGTTGTCATCTGATACAATAGTTAAGGAAAATCTACAAGTTTATTTTTTAATTAAATTTAGTGGGGTGACATTGGTTAGCAAAATTATACAGGTTTCAAGTGTACAATTTTATAATACATCATCCATATATTGCATTGTGTGGTCACAACCAAGAGTCAGTTCTCTTTCTATCAGCAGACATTTTTGTAGAAATAATTTTAGTAATTCAAAGCATGAGTTAGATGTGAAGTATAGAGATCTGGCAGTGCGTGTGCTCAGTAAGTGCATTTTAATAATATTGGAATAAATCAATGAGCTACATTGGTCAGTTTTGTACTTAAAGCTTAATTTGAAAAAAACATGACTGAATTATGACATATGATCAATATCCATACCTTATTTTTATGCATTAGCCTCCTAGGAACTGCATTTCCAATGCTGTTGAAAGATTTTTAGATTTCCTAGTATTGTGTTTTTCCAGCCTAAATCTTTGATAGTCTCAGTCAAAATTCAATTGATGTTGTGGGTTGACTTTTTACCCCTAACTTTTTATAAAACAGTCTATTTCTCTGGAATATGTTAAGTAAGGCTGTTCTTACCATTTCCTGCTGGGTGGGACTTTTTTTTGGCCACGCTGTTTGCTTAAACTATGAAGCCATTTCAAGTGGACGTGTTTTATCATCCTTTTTTTCCCTCTTTAGAGGAAACTCCCTTCTATTTAAGGTTGTTAATAAACTCACCAAAGTGACATTTCTAATATTTATTTATTTTTTTCTCATTAGAAACACAGAATGAAGAACAGTAGTTTTACAGAACCAGTGCTAATTCTAACCTATTGAAACAAAAGCTCTAATAGATTGTTGTTACATATCCTTTCAATAAAATCGTGTGTCACAAAAGGGAGTTATTTTAAACATAAATATAAATGAAGTTAATAATTTAAAAAACAAATGAGAAAATAGCTAATATTATTATAAATAAAGTCAATAATGCCTTAAAATATAGTTCATGCATTTGAAGTTGAAAAACCAGAACACATTTCCTACAGTTGCTTTGGGAAAGGGAAAAGCATGGGGATTAAATCACTTAAATGTGTGTTTAGGCATATTTGTGTTAACCTCCTTGTCATCATTATTATCAAGGCAATTTATTCACAACATAAATGTAACATGTGTACACATTTACATTTCATCATATAATCAAAGCAAGTGACATGCTCTTTGGAAACTTATTAATGAGACAGAACAAAAATGACAGGGACTACACTAAGCCAACAAATACACTGGATCATTGAAGCAAAAAAAGGACATCCTTTTCCTTTCACAGATGCAAACTTGAATGCTGTTTTATAAAATGATTCCAGTATTTCCTGCTTCATTAAAGAGGGGTATCCCATTTTGAAATTCCCGAGAAGGTATTCTGACTTATTCTTAGTCAATGACCATTACCTGCATTCCAGCATGATGCTAATGAAAGCAGATTAAACTTTCTTCCACCATACCTCTTGCTCTAGCCAGCTGTCCTAATGTGTCCCAACATTTTAGATTCACTGTGTCAAAGAGCGTAGGTGGATCAGGCATTCTGATAAAACAACACTGTATATACTTCATACTGAGTGAGTGAGCACTGTCCTCTCAAAACATGAGACATATAATCATCCCTTTTCAAAATTTGTAGAGAAAATACTGAACTGGTCATCATTAAACAGAGGTTCTAGTTTTAATTCCATTTCTAACTTACAGGGCAACCCTTGAAAGTCACTTAGCCTCTCTTGGTCTTAGTTTTCCATCAGTAAAATGAAGGACTTTTAGGGTATAAAAGTTTCTAAGATGTCCTCCATATTTGAGACTTTAACAAGTCTGTATCTACTGACAGATCTGTATCTACTGACAAAACCAATTGGAATAATTATAAGTTTATTAAGTAAAACACTTAGCAACAGCAAAGGATTTCCAGTCATCTGCTGAGAGATGTTTTGAAATTTTCTAAACTGCATCAACTTTTCTAAAAATCAGAGCATTATATAATTTTCTTTATCCTATTTGCATATATGCCATAAGAATGAGTAAAATTCCTAGTCATAAAACTGCTTAGAATTCTTCAGAAATCAACTTCAGCAAACAAGCAGTATATAAGTACCTATTATATTGGCTAAAAATATCTTCTCAACAAACATGCTAAGAGAGCTGTTACTTTGAAGGAAGCAAAAAGTCAAGTGGAGAAGCATTTTATTTCCTTTTAAAGAAGGCCAAATATTTCTCCCATCCATTTTAGAAATTAAGAATAGAGAACATTGACTTATGTCAATAAATTTAACAATGAGAAAGGAAAGGCAGAGATTAGAGAGGAAACAAAAGTGAAAATAGAGGAAACGAAAGAAAAAGGAAAAAAACATTGATAGGGATAGAAAAATAAGCAGACAACCAAGAACAGACAGACAAGGTTACAAAGATGAGAAAAAAATCTCAGAGAAATTTAAAAAGGCAAAAACAGACATCACTCATCAAATGGAACATGAGTCATTCTAAGAGAAAAGTTTTCATGGAAAAATAGCTTAATCAATGGATTATAATGAAACAGATTTCATTAAGTTATTAGTTTTAAGCAATAATGGGCATATGGGGGATGATAACCTCTTAGTACTTACCTCTGAGCCAACAGAAGGGAAATTCAGGAAGACTGAATCAGTGATTCCCCAATACTAGTTATTTCAATTAATCAAAATTAACTTCTTCAATGGGTACTCCCTATACTGTTGTAAAATGATAGGAACTAGAAATTAATGCCTCCTATAGAAAGAACATGAGAAAAATTTAAGACAGAATAGAAAACACAATTTCTAAAAAGTATTTTCTTCTTCATGAGAAAAATAAATCAGTTATAGTTTTTCATGGAAGTGATACAACTCTTTTAGATCATGTATAATAACTGTTAACATCAATTTTTTCATATTATTAAAGAATTAATTGCTCACTTTTTAGGTATATATGACAGCATAATTATTATATATTTTAAAATCCTTAAATAATCAGAGGTATAGTAGATATGCATGAAGGAAATTACATGATTAATATAATTTGACCAAAGAAATGTGTTTATAGGTAAAATAAGTGTCGAAATATTGATAGTAACTGAATCTGGGAGATGGGTACATAAAGGTTCATTGTATTTTCAAGTTTTGTGTATGTTTGAAATTTTGTACAACAAAAAATGAAAGCCTCTTTCCTATAACCAAGTCAACTATACATAAAACATTCATTTGTTTAGAAGAAGGAGCTCAAATAAATGTATAATCTCTGTTTCAGGGCATCATGAATGACGCTTAGCGAATTTTTGTTACAGAAATTTCTTTGGTTTCTACTTCTTTTTTTTTTGCTATGATGTCTTTAATTTTATTTTTCAACATCATCTAAGTTTTATTTTCAGAACAGCTGAACTGTGTTTTTATAAATTTCCATTTCAGAAACACAGGAAGTCTTAAGAAATGGATGAGAACCAGGTACTTAGTGTACAGTTTTCCATTGTGTTTTACTTAACCCAAGTCTCAAATTCTAAAAGCAGAAGTGGAAGTATCTTTCTGCCCTGGGTAAAGATGTCTCAATTGTTCCATGGGGAACCTGGAGAAAGAGTTGCATTTGGAAGCCTTGCTTTGGCTATCACCTGAGACTGGGACCCTAGAAGTGCACTCAGTCTCCTGGAGAAGAATGCTTGCCTCTTACTCACACACTGCTTTATTTGCAAGTTAAAGTCTCAGAGGAGACCGCCTGTCTACCCAGCTGCAGAATGTGTATGCAATTATTACATCTGTTTCCATGACAACTGAACTATAACTGATAAACTACACACCCCAAACAGATTAAAATTGACTTAGACAAATTATGTAGGGTTATTACAAAATGTATGCTAAACCACCTTTTTACTGTACCTCCATCTATTTTAAATAATAGCTTATGAAGTAGAATTTTCATAGAAATAATTTTCCCTACCAGAGTTTATGGTAGGAGTATGATTGTTGCTAAATAAGTCCTTAAAATGGTATAAAATAACTTGATAGCAGCTAGGTGAGCGGCTTAAATACATATATGCTAGATATACGTGTATAAGGGTAATAATATAGTTGTGAAAAACTGTAAGTCTTAGAAATCCAGGCTCAAATGTGTTTGAACATAATAAAAATTGATTTCTGTTTTACCATGATTTATTATTTCAAAGATTTATTTATACTGTCTTGTTGAACTTACATCAAAATAAACTTAATAATAGCTACCACTATTAAGCATCTACTCATAATAATACTAATTATAGATAAGATTATTCTGTAAGAAGTAAAAATAACACTCTTATAAAATATTAGTCGGTTGAAATGGAGGAACACTTTATTTCCTGAAATGTGACTATTATACTTAGGGAGTTACAAGTGGTCATTTTGGAAAACTGAAAAATTGTGGAATGATAATTTTTTTAAATGAAGTATATTTAACAAAACCTTTTTTGGGGGTCAAAGGTCAGGGCTAAGGTAATTTAATAACAAAAATAATTTTAAAAATTTCCCTGGCAAAAATAATCAATGGTAGTGTATAGTCAGGGAAAAGAACAAAATTAGAATTGCAGTTGAGCAAGTTTGAGTTTTCAATGTGGATTGAATTTGTCCTCCATTAGAGATTTTAAAAACAACCTTCCAAATTAGCAAGAAGACACCTTATGGAGGACATGTCCCATAGAAATTTTGAACAGTTTATTTTGCCATCTTTTAAGTCAAAGGAAAACTGGAAGGTCTGTTTTCCCATTTATTGCTCTGAGGATTTATAGGAAGGGGAAGAAAGGTTCTTTGGGAGAAATTTGAAACAAGGTTCCAATGTTCTAAATTCTGTCTTTGCAAATGACTCACAGCTTCTAAAGTAGGACGTTCTAATGGTCCATGGGCAGATGTATGGGATATTCAATGGCCTAGGAATGGTGATGGCTGGATCTTAGTCTAGTCTCTGTTCTGCCATTACCTGGCTGTGGACCTCAGACATTTCTGGCCCACAGTTTTCTCATCTGTCAGATCGCAGTAGGGGGTGCCAAATAATCTGTAATATTCCTTTCAACTCTAATTAAAATCAAATTGTAGGGTACAATGTTTCTGGCTGACTCAAACCCTATCCAGAATTCTTTTCTCCTTAATCATCTCCCAGTACTGGTCCAAGGGCAACCATATGTCCAGTTCTAACCAATTAGCTGTTACTAAGAATTCCAGGAAAGCTTGAAAATGATAGACTGGGCTGATATGTTCCTTTGGACCTTTGAACCCAGCCCCTTTTTGTCTGCAAAAACTGCAGTGCCTAGAGGTGCAACAGCCATCTCGGGACCGTGGGTGACAAGCTGAAGAGTAAGGACAGCAGAAGAAAGAATGTGTGTCCTCAATGGTTTCCTTGAGAAGCAGTGCCAACCTTGGACTGCCTGTATCTGGATTTTTGCTGAGAAAAATAAATCCATGTTTTAAGCCATTGTGGTATGGTTTACCATTATTTGTGGTAGAATTTATGCCTAAATGATGCAGCTTAATACAAAACAAAAACAAACAAACAAAAAAACACACAACAACCTGAAATACTCTAATTGAAGAAAGTTCCTTGTGTGGGATGTAAAGATGAATACCATAATTGGTTCTCTCAAGAAGCTTCTAATTAAGTAGAAGGCAACAGAAAATCTCTAAAATAGCCACAATACTAAACAGAATGTATTGAGTTACAGTACCAATGACATTTTTAGCAAAATGAAGTCATATTTTATTTCATAGAATAATGTAGAAAAATCAGGAATAGAGTTTTAAAATATAGTATTCTTAGAGGTTTATGCTTCCAACTTTATTGATAATTAAATTATTAATCTAGAACTAATAATTAACATTGTTATAATCACTTGCTTAATTATGCTCATTAAACTATACTCATCTCACTAAGATGTTATATTTCAGCTTGATTTTTAACTAAAATTTTAGCAAAATGTTGTTTTTATAGAATATCCTTTAATAGAATTTCACATTTTTGGAATAAAAATGACTACGGTAACCCATTTTCTTCTGCTTTTTCAGTTACCAGGTTAGGCAACTACTCCCAGTGCTCTAATAATTCAGTGAAAAAATATGTACAAAACTCAATGTTCGTCCTCCCTCTTTTTATATACTTTTCTCTACTCTTCCTGATCTACCCTTATTCTACTGTCCAAATCTCTTCTCAGACTGTGTAATCTGATAAATAATTCAATATAGAAAACAAATAAAAATGGCTTAATATACTACTTGCTCTCCCTTAATGTTCACATTTTTATAACATCTAACCAAGTGAGTATAAATCCTAATCTTATTTTAGGGAAGCTTTTAAAAATGCCAAATACCTCCTATCGAAGCAGTTTGAACTTAATTGCTCTGCAGTGGGATGGAGGCATTGGTAGGTTTAAAGCATTTCAGATTTTTCTAATGTGCAGCCAAGATGAAGTCTAACCTACATTCAACATATATCTAGCAGGTGCCTGACATTGCAAGTTACTCTAAAAACCGACTCTTATTCTTGTTGAATTAGATAATTAAAGCAAAACTCATTTTTTCCATGAGCAAAAAAAGGAGTCTACTGAAAGAATACTGGATTTTTCTCAAGAAAATCATAGGCAAATGGTTTCTCTGCAGAGCTTAAATTCAGTATTAGGAAAACTGAAAGAACAAGGCAGTGACGCTCTCAATCTCTCTATAAACTGCTGCTTCTCTGCAGATTTTTGGTTTCTTTCTTTCCCCCCACTCGCAGGTGTTTGAATGATCCTGCTCTTTCTGCAGCCCAGCTCTCTGTATGAAGAAAAATACTATGGTTACCCAAGGTCACTCCATACATATATTTGTGCCCTACACCTAAAGCTGCATCTACCTAGAGGGCTGCCCTTTTATGAACAAAAAGGTCCCTCTGGAGGGATTCAGCATCACAGGCACATCACTACTGGTGACCCCATGGCTGCCTCACAGTTTAGTTCCTAGCTCCTCCATATGGAAGACAAATCAAGGCTAAGAGGCTTTTTTTGTTATAAGAACATAGTCTTGGGAGTTCCCTGATGGTGTAGTGGCTTAGGGCTTCGGCGCTGGTGCTGTCAGCGCTGCTGCCTGGGTTCGATTCCCACCCAGGGAGCTGCCCACATACCAAAAAGCAAAAAAAAAAAAAAAATAAATAAAATAAATAAATAAATAAATAAATAAGTAAATAAGTAAATAACATAGTCTTTGGAGAGAGAATTTGTTGGTTTAGGCTGGTCAGATGCACTAATCCTGATCTACTCACCTATGTTCCAAGAAGCAGGCTAATATGGCAGAAGCACACCTGTGGAAAACTCACCCCTGTAAGGGAAGGGTGCACTTATTTTTAAAAGGGATCATTTATGAAGTGGGCAGTTAACTGTAAAGGTCTATTTGATCCCTCAAAAAGCCAACTACTGAATGTGGGCAATAAGTCTAAAATTCAAGTGTCTCCAATAATCCTTCTGTCAGTATAATAAGCATATATGAAAAACAATAGGTCATTTATGATTGGTGTGTTCTAGGAAAACATCATGGAAAGAATAGAAATTTTATAGATAGTGTAGGGCAAGAGGCCAACCCAGATGGACAGAGGGATTACAGTGAACAAAGCCTTGAAAAAGAGAATGGCAACTAGATAAGATTGATTGGACCATAGAATTTAAAATGTGGTGGGAACTGCACTAAAATCTTGGAGGCATAGAATACCATTGCCCACCATATCCTCACAAAGAGGAAGCACACTGAGAGCAAGGTAACTGGATCAAAGAAGAGAAGCCCATTGTCTAGGAAATCTCCCAGTATGAGAAGACCGAATAACCAAGAGAAAATATTATAAGATGCTGCAGTGACACCAACTGGGAAGTGAAAGAAGGACCTCTTCATATCTACCAGAGAAATGTCCTTATGTCCAGGAAGAGTAACACTCCAACAGCAATGAGTACCCTAAGGAACAAAGCTACATAGAAACAAAAATGAGAATTTTCCAGAAAAGGAACTTAAAGATAGGGAAATACATGAGCTAAATGACAGAGAATTCAAGATTGCAGCTCTCAAAACACTCAAAGAGAAAGAAAGGCAGCTAAGCACAAAAAAGCAGCTAAATGTTCTCCATAAGGAAATCTGCAAGCAAAAGGAATACTTTAACAAAGAAAATGAAACTACAAAAAAAGAACTAAATAGAAATTCTAGAGATAACACAATAAAAGAAATGAAAAATGAAATAGCTAGAATAGGAAGCAGAGCCATCCAGATGGAGAAAAGAACTAATGCTAGCAAAGATAGAAATATGGAAATGTCACAGAAGGAAGAAGAGAGAGACCTGAGAGTGAAAAGAAATGAAAGATCTTTATATGAACTATCTGATTCCATTGGAGACAGCAACATGAGAATAGTATTCTGGAGGGAGCAGAAAATGGGATGACCACAGAGAATTTGCTCAAACGAATAGTAGATGAAAACTTCCCCTATCTACGAAAAGAAGTGGAACCTCAAATCCAAGAAGGAAACAGGACTTCTAGCTACCTGAATTCCAGCAGACTTTCTCCAAGGCACATCATACTGAAGATGTCAAAGGTCAAAGACAAAGAATGATCCCCAAGGCAGCCAGGAAAAAGAACACCATGACCTATAAAGGAACTCCCATCAGACTGTCAACAGACTTCTCAACAGAAACTCTACAAGGCAGGAGGGAGTGGAATCAAGTATTCAAAATACTGAAAGAGAAATTACCAGTCAAGAATAATCTATCAAGTAAAGTTATCCTTTAAATATGAAGGAGGAGTAAAGACCTTTTCTGACACACAGAAGCTGAGAGAATTCTCCAGCACAAGGCCTGCATTTCAGGAAAAACTAAAGGATGCGATTCAACCTGAACCAAAAAGTCAAAATAAGTGGGGAAAAGTTGGGAAAACAAAAACATAAAAGGGGAGGAAGTTAAGGTTTAAATCTCCAAAAGAGAGTGAAAAGAAGAAGCATGCTTGAGAAAAGGAGCCGCTACATATATAAAACTTTGTTTTCCACAAACTTCATGGTAACTACTAAAAAAACACTCAGAGCGCAAACATTTAACAAAAAAAAAAGAAAAAGAAAAAAGAGGAAACAAGAAGGTAAAATTGTAGAACATTATCAAACTAAAAAACCTGACAGTGACAAAAAAGGAAAAAAGAAATTGAGACACCAAGCTACAAGGAAACAAAAGATAAAATGGCTATAGGAGATCCTCATCTATCAATCATCATCCTAAATGTAAATGGACTAAACTCACCAATAAAAAGGCACAGAGTAGCAGACTGGATTAAAAAACAAAACCCAACCATATGCTGTCTCCAAGAGACATACCTCAGCCACAAGGACAAACACAGACTCAAAGTGAAAGGGTGAAACACAATATTCCAAGCAAATGGCATTCAGAGAAAAACAAGAGTAGCCATACTTATATCTAATAAAACAGACTTCAGGAAAAAAAAAGGTAATGAGAGACAAAGATGGACATTTCATAATGATAAAGGGAATAATACAACAGGAAGACATGACACTTATTAATACATATGCCCCCAATCAGGAAGCACCAAAATTTACAAAGCAACTACTAACAGATTGCAAAGGAGAAACTGACAAAAACACAATTATAGTAGGGGACCTTGACAACCATGGACAGATTATCCAAACAGAAAATAAATAAGGAAATACCAGCTTTAAACAACACATTACAGAAATTGGACATAACTGACATTTATAGGACACTCCATGCTATAACACAAGACTATACATTCTTTTCTAGTGCACATGGAATATTCTCAACATAAACCTTACACTGGGACACAAACTACCCTCAGCAAATTCAACAATCAAATAATAACAAGTGTATTCTCTGACTACAAAGCTTTGAAATTGAAAATAATTGCAAAACAAAACAAAAGGAAACAAAAAATAATGCAAATGTACATTGAGATTAAACATGTTATTTAAAAATGACTGGATCAAAGAAGAAATAAAAGAAGAGATAAAAAATACATAGAGACTAATTACAATGAAAACACAATATATCAAAATTACTGGGATGCAGTGAAAGCAGTAATAAGAGGGAAATTTATATCATTAAAGGCCTATCTCAAGAAACTAGAAAAATCACAAGTAAACAACCTAACATCACATCTTAAAGAATTAGAAAAAGAAGAACAAAAAACTCAAAGTCAGTAGAAGGAAGGAAATAAAAGTTTGAGCAGAACTAAATAAAATAGAGAACAGAAAAACAATAGAAAAAATTAATGCAACAAAGAGCTAGTTCTTCAAAAAAATTAATAAAATTGACAAACCCCTGGCTAGGCTCACCAAGGGAAAAAAAAAGAAAAGACACAAATAACCAAAATTAGAAATGAAAGAAGGGAAATAACAACTGATATCACAGAAATACAAAGAATCATACAAGAATACTATGAAGGGCTATATTCCACCAACTTTAGCAACCTAATATTTTCTAGAAACATATAGTCTACCTAAACTGAACCAAGAAGAACTGGACAATCTAAATAGACCAATCGACAGTAAGGAAGTTAAAATAATCATCCAAAACCTCCCCAAAAGCAAAAGTCCAAGACCAGGCGGTCTCATGAATGAGTTTTACCAGGCATTCAAAGAGGAATTAACATCTATCCTCCCCAAACTCTTCCAAAAAATTGAAGAAAAGGCATTACTTCCCAACTCATTCTACAAGGCCAACATTGCCCTAATACCAAAAGCCTGATAAGAACAACACAAAAAAATAAATTAAAATAAATAAATAAAACTTTAGACCATTATCTCATTGAACACAGATGCAAAAATCCTAAACAAAGTACTAGCAATTAGAATATAATAGTGCATTTAAAAGACTATATATCACGATCAAGTGGGATTCATCTCAAGGATTGTTCAACATAAACAATTCAATTAATGTGATACACCACATAAACAAATTAAAGATAAAAACCATATGATTATATCAATCAATGCATAAAAAAAGATATTTGACAAGGTACAGAATCCATTTATGATCAAAACACTTAATAAAATTGATGTAGAAGAAAAGTACTTCAATATAATAAAGGCCATATATGACAAACCCTCAGCTAATATCATACTGAATGGGGAAAAGCTGAAACCTTTTCTTTTAAAATCAGGAATAAGACACACATGTCCCCTGTCACCACTGCTATTCAACATAGTACTGGAAGTTCTAGCCAGAGCAATCAGGTAAGAGAAAAAATTAAAAAGTATCCAAATTAGGAAAGAAAAAGTCAAACTGTCACTATTTGCAGATAACAAAGACTCCACAAGAAAACTATTAGAAATATTAAACAATTATAGTAAAGTTACAGTATACATAATCTATGCACAAAAATCCGTTGCATTTTTATGTATGAACAACAAAATTTCAGAAAAAGAAATGAGAAAAACAATACCTTTTGTAATCACAGCAACCACAAAAAATACCTAGGAATAAACTTAACAAAGAACTTGAAGAACTTACACATGAAAAACTATAGGACGCTATTAAAAGAAATTAAAGAAGACACAAAGAAATGGAAAGATATCTTGTGTTCATGGATTGGAAGAATTAACATACTTAAAATGTCCATTTTACCCAAAGTAATAGACAGATTTAATGCAATTCCCATCAAAATCTCAGAGACATTCTTCTGAGAAACAGATAAAAAAATTATCAGATTCATATAGAACCACAAAAAACCCTGAATTGGCAAAGCAATCCTATATAAAAAAAGAATAAGGCTAGAGGCATGCTACCCAATTTCAATCTATACTACAAAGTGTCAGTAAATCAAAACAGCTTGGTGTTTGCAGAAAAACAGACCCACTGAGTAATGGCACAGAATCAAAAACCCAGAAATAAACCCATAAATATATGGACAGGTTATTTTTGACAAAGGAGCAAAAAATATACAATGGAAAAAAGACAGCCTCTTCAGGAAATGGTACTGGAAAATTGGAAAACCACATGCAAAAGAATGAATCTACATTGCGAACTGTCACCATATACCAAAATTAATTCATAAGTGATCCCACATAAGTCACAAAACAATAAAGCACATAGAGTAAAACAGTACTAAACTTATAGACCTTGGGATCTGAGAGGACTTCATGAACTTGACCTCAAAGGCAAGGGAAGAAAAAGTGAAGATAAATGGGATTGTATAAAACTAAAAAGCTTCTGCACAGCAAAAGAAACCATCAACAAAGCAAAGAGGTAACCAACTAAATGGGAGAAAATATTTGCAAATAATGCCTCTAATAAGGGTTAATATCTAAAATATATAAAGAACTTGTACAACTCAACAACCAAAAAATCAAACAATCCAATTAAAAAAATGGGCGGAGGACCTGAACAGACACTTCCTCCATGAAGATATACAAATGGCTAACAGGCATATGAAAAAACGCTCAACCTCATTAGCTATCAGGGAAATGCAAATCAAAACCACAATGGGATACCACCTCACGCCAGTTATTATGGACTGGCTTTTATCAACAAGACAAGGAATAACCAATGTTGGAAAGGCTGTGGAAAAAAAGGAACCCACATATACTGCTGGTGGGAATGTAAATTGGTACAACCAAAATGAAAGACAGTATGGAGGTTGCTCAAAAAATTAAGAATAGAATTACCATCTGACCCAACAATCCCTCTTTTGGGTATCTACCCTCCAAATTTGAAAACCTTAGTCTTCAAAGATGTACGAGTTCAGACAATTAAGTTCGTGAACTCATCCCAGAAAAAGTGCTACATACCTCATAGCTGAATATCACTATGATCACCTTCAAAGTACTCCCCTTAGGAAGCTATGCACCGATGCCAGCACCTAGTCCACCCTTCAGGAGCAATTTTGGAACTCTTTCTCTGGAATGGCCATCAGAGCTGTCAGGCCTCATATATACTTCAATGTTCATCGCAGCACTGTTCACAGTGGCCAAATCAAGACTATGCCCCAAGTGTCCTTTGATAGATGACTGGATAAAGAAGTTGTGGCACATATACACAATGGAATATTACTCACCATTAGAAAAGATGAAATAGGGCCATTTATGATAACATGGATGAACCTTGAGATCACAATGTTAAGTGAAATAAGTCAGATAGAAAAAAAGTCAACAACCATATGACTTCACTTACATGTGGAATATAAAACTGAAAGTAACAACAACAAAAAAACTCATTGACATTGTCAACAGTTTAGCGGTTACCTAAGGGTAAGTGGAGAGAGGGATTGTGGAGGAGGGAGGGATCATCAAATATATGGTGATGGAAAGAGAACTGACTGAGTGATGAACACATAACACAACAAAGAGATGATGTATTGTAGAATTGTACACCTGGAACCTACATAATTTTTACTGGCCAATGTCACCCCTATAAATTTAATAATTAAAAAATTAAAATGTAGTGGGAGATAAAGTTGAGATTGCATTATGGAGATTTTTGAAATTCATGCTGAGGAGAAAGAATTCATTTTAGAAAATGTAAGGCTGTTGAGTAAAAGAAATATACTTGTATAAACAGACTAGTATTTTAGAAAAATCGACCTCTTTCAAAGTATCTAGTAATAATTAAATAGAAAGAAGATCTGAAAGTAGATGAGTAGATCAAATATGAGGCAAAACAGGATTTATCTCATCTAGGTTGATGGCAGTAAGAATAGAAAATAAAGGCAGGTAATTCTTGAGAAATGTGAGGATTTCCGGCAGCATGCCAGGGGCAAGGAGAGAGAAATTTGAAAAAGGAGGCATATTCCCAGTGTTCCGGCTATAGAGAGCATGGTGGTAAAGTCAGTCCTCTCTAACAAGTTATTTTTTAAAGCACCCTATTGTATTTATTCATCACTTTATTCATTCCATCATTCACTCACTCAACAAACACTTAGCACCTGATTTGATCAGACATTATTGGAGAAGGTGGTTCAGATATAATGAGTTAAGATTGGTCTCTTCTAATGATGATATAGGCATGAATACAATGAATGAGGAGATACCATGAAAAGAGCCACATTACCTCATATGGCTGCTGGGAAGAAAAAATGAGATCATGTCTGTATAAATGCTTTGTTAGGCTCAGTGCCTGGTACCTAGTGAGCGCTCAATAAATAGTAACTATGATTCCATATAAAATCCCGTGACAGCGAAAAAGGAGTGATGAACTCTCTTGGGATATGGAGGACAGCTTCAGAGAAAAAGTGAGATCACTAACCAGGCAAAGACTACATACAAATGGGCATTCTAGATGGAAGGACCCATGTCAGAAAGAGTTGGTGTGTTCTGAGAAGATGGCCTATATGGGGTGTGGGGTGTATATTTAGGAGTGGCAGGTAGGTTGGGCATAAGATTTAGATAGCTTTCCGTGGCCGGTGAAGTTCAGTCTATACATTAGGCAATCAGAAGCGATGATTGCATTTCCAACAGAGAGGGGTGAGCAGATTGCTTATGAAAAAGATCTGCTAGGGACAGTTTGGAAGATGGACTGGAGGTTGGGGAGGGGGTTAGACACAGAGCAAAGAAATAACTAGTCTACTTAAGTTGTTAAGGCAATTTCTATAAGGTAAGAGCATGCATCAACTGGTTCCAGTGGGATTAAGTGGCAGGAAAAAATGACGATATAGTGGAAAAACTCAGGTTTGTTTTTTTTCCTTCCTATACAGTGAAAACATAGTTCTTCTCTACTGTGTGTTTTTCTTTCCTGTGTGGAGGTTTTTTCTCCCACACCAAGCAATTCTCTGTGACAACAGCTGAGTGTCTTATAATTTAATTCAATTTTAACACTATCTACATGGAGATCATTTTAGATCCCACAAGGTAAGGGCTCAGTCACCGAAGACTGTTATCACCCCACTTCAGATGCCAATCGCAAGTAGTAGGTCCTCAGGTTGTCCACAAATGCTGTCCGACTGGGCCACAAATTAGAGCTTCCCATAACTCCTTCCTCAGGTTCAACTGATTTGCTAGAGAAGCTCACCAAATGCAAGCAAGCACATTTACCATGATAAAGGATACAGATGAAGAGCTGGATGAAGTTACATAGGGCAAGGTCTGGGGGAGTCCAGAGAGCAGGATCTTGGGTCTCTACGGGCTTGGCGTTGTGTCGCCCTCCCAGAGTGGATGGGTTCACCAGCCTGGAAGCTCTCTGAAGCTCACACGAGTGGGGTTTTATGGAAGCTCCTTACATAGGCATGATTGACCATTAACTCTGTTTTCAGTTCCTCTCCCCTCTCTGGAGTATGGGGTATGGGCTGAAAATTCCAAGCTTTCACTCCTGGCTCCACTTTCTGGTGACCAGCCCCTTCCAGGAGGAAGCCAGGAGCCCACCCAGAGTCGTCTCAATAGAAAAAAAGATACTCATAATGCTCTTACCACTTAGGGATTTACAAGTGTTTTTAGAAGCCCTCCATCAGGGATAGGGAAATGCTCCGGATGTTCTTACCACTTAAGAAACTGCAAGGGTTTCAGGAACTCTGTGCCAGGAACTGAGGACGGAAACCCATACATATTTTCTATTATCTCACAGATGATGATGATTTTTTATTTTACTTTTACAACTTTGTTATGATAAAGCATTTTGGAAACATTTCCAATAATTAATAGTTTTTGGAAACACATTTATGAGATGATGTTTGAAAGCTTTTTTATCTAATGTGAATTGCATTTTATCAGTTCACTAATGTTAGTTTCTTCTAAAACACAAAAAAGACCATATTTAGGGGAAAGAAAATAAACAGTCACAAATATAACATTTATTATAATTCCCGGGTTGGATTACTTGCAAAAGAAATCTCATGCGAATATTTTCATGTTGTAGTTCAATTTTCTGTACTCCTGACAGTATTGCTCATACATTTTAAGATTGTGAAATTGATACTTACAGGCAAAATGTTAAGTATTCTGGTGTGCTGATGAATGCCCTTTTCTTATGGCAATATATGAGAACCAATCAGATGGCCTAGACATAGGTTATACACGTGCACAGAGGCACCAGCAGCTTCCCAGGATGACAAGTTGCAAAGTCTCACCTTTCTGTCCCCTGGAAAAGGTTATCAATTAATTTCCTGAATTATCTGAGGTCTTATTACTGCAGTTCTGTAAAGTCAATGCCCATTCATTGAAAATGCACTTAACTAGTAATTTCAAATAATGAGATTTTTTTTAACACTCCTATATGTGATAATTCATCCTTATAATGATAACCAAGAACAGTAAAACCCTGTATTTCATTTAAAAACAAATATGGAAAATATATTTCATTTGCTACTATTTTAGGGTCTTTTAAAATTAAACTTTTTATTTGGAGATAATTGACATGCATATGTAAGAAATAGCAAAGAAATCTCTTGAACCCTTTCCCAGTCCCTTCACCCCCACCCCCATCCTAACATTCTACAGAAGTACAATATAATGTAACAACCAGGATATTGACAGTGATAGAGTATAGGTCTATTTCTGGGTCCTCTGTTCTTTTCCATGGATCTATTCATCTTTTCCTCAAAACAGTACCATACTGTTTTGATTATTACAGCTATTCACAATGGGCCCTAACATTGAGAAAGTAATTCTTTATTCTTCTGTTTCAAAAGTGTTTGAGATATTCTAGGGCTTCATTTTAGTGTCTTTCATAATACTTCCATTGAAAAAAATTAGAAATCCAGGTATACTATCTATGGCAACATTTATTAACCCCAATATTAAGTTAATTATTAGCATCTCACTCATCAAAATTCTGAATAAGCAAGAATTTATATTCTACTCTTAAGTCTTTACTTTAAGGTGCAGTTACCATGAGATAAATTACAAATTATGGAATCTTCTCTGCATGTATCTAAAAACCACCTATTCCTATCTATCTGGGTGTTTCATGAATATTTCAGTTCTGACAGCTCTGAGATATGTATTCTTTAATAATTTTAAATGCTAGAAGTTTTACCATGTTAAACCAATGTGGCATTCTGTAAAATGTTCTGTTTTATCAACCTTTAGTCATATTTACCTACCTATAACCTTTATCAAGCAATAAATAACTGCAAGCACAGAACATGAACAAATCCCCAAACCAGCTTGTTGAAATGCAACTTTGTCTTTAAAGAATCTACTGTATCATTTACCTTTGGAGAAGAAAGTAGAAAAGGACAAACAAAAGCTTCAGCAAATTGATACTCAGATATTAAATGTACTTAAATGCGGCAGGTATATTTTTAGTCATGAGAATGCATATTCTAACCAGTGGTTCTCTCTCATAATTACCTGTTTTAACAAATAGGTCAGGATACATAAACTAAACCTGCAAACTACTGAATTAATACACTTGCCAATTATTGAATTTCAAAACAACTGGTAATGTAAAATTTTATGTAACCTTCTTTAATTCATGATACTTCTATTTCCTTCTGTGAGAGAAGGAGTTTTTACAGTTTCCTAGACACTGATTAAGAATTTGTGCTGTCTTTAAACAAGAAAACAGGCTTTTAACAGGGTTATCCTTTTTTACTGAAATTCTAATCCTAGCAGAAATCACAGCAGCATGTAATCAAAAGAAACAAATATAAAATGAAAATATCACCAACATTTGCAATGCTTTTTTATTTAACTACTGAAGGCTTCAAACAAGAAGAGCTTTAAAATTTTTTTTTATTTCCCACTGCTTCATTGAGATATAATTGATATAAAACAAACTGTATATATTTAAAGTGTATTAAAATATATATGTTTTGATATGGGCATTGCTTTGTGAAACCATCACCACATTCAAAATAGTAAGCATAACACCCTAAAAATTTTTCTTGTGCCCTTTTTATAATCCATTTTTTTTATTGGGGTGACATCTGTTAGCAAGGATTACATCTTATCTCACCTAACTCAACCCAGGCAACTATTGATCTGCTTTCTGTCACTATATATCAGCTTAAATTTTCTAGAATTTTATATAAATATAAATGAAATCATGTATTCTTGTTATTGTTGTTTGGCTTTTTTTACTCAGCAAAATAATTCTGAGATTCATCCATGTTACTGTATGTATAATAGTTCATTAATATTTATCCTGAAGTATGGAAATACCACAATTTGTTTATCCATTCTACTGTTGAAGGGCATTTGGGTTGTTTCCAGTTTGGGGCTATTACAAATAAAACTGCTATGAATATTTTTATGCAAATCTTTGGATGAACATATGTTTTCATTTCTTTTGGATAAATATCTTGGACTGACATGGGATTATACAGTACATGTGTGTTTAACTCTGTAAGAAGCTGTCCAACTTTTTTATCACAGAGGATGACCCACTTAAATACCCACCAGTAGTGAATGAAAATTTCAGTTGTTCCATGTTCTCATCAATACTGGAATGATCAGCTATTTTAATGTTAGCCATTCTGTCAGGTGTGCAGTGATATCTCATTGTGGTTGTAATTTGCATTTACCTAATGACTAATGATGCTGAGTATCTTTTCATATGCTTATTTGTCATCCATGTATGTCATTCCTGATAAGTCTCTTTGCTCCCTATTAAAAAATACTGAGATGTGTTCTTACTGAGTTTTGAGAACTCAGTAAGTATTTTGGATGCAAGTATTGTATCAGATATAAAATTTGCAAATGTATTCTCTTTGTACATTGTGTCTTCATCCTCTCAATATCTTTTGAAGAACAGAACTTTTAAATTTTGATGAAGTCCTAATTACTGTATTTTTTTCTCTAAGGGATTGTGCCTTTGGTGTTGTATTGAAGAAATATTTGTCTAAACACAAGGTCTCAAAGATTTTCTCCTATGTTGTTTTTCTAGAAGTGCTATAGTTTTAGATTTTTACATTAAATCTATAATACATTTAAAGTTAATTTTTGTATGTGTATTTATTGATTTTTTTTTTTTGCATATGGATGTTCTAATGTTTCAACACCATTTCTTGAAAAAAAATTTTATTTTTCCTCTGTTGAATTGCCTTTACACCTTTGTTAAAAATCAGTTGCCTATACATGTGTGGGTCTACTTCTGGGCTCTCTACTCTGTTTCATTTATCTATTTGTCTGGCTTTATGCCAATATTGCACTATCTTCATTGCTATACTCTTATGGTAAGTTTTGATATTAGGTAATATTTGTTCTCTTAACTTTGTTGTTCTTCCTCAGTTAATTACCCAGACAACCCAGGTATTATGGCAGAGAGTAGCTGTTTTTAAATGTTTCTTAGTTCTTCTAATCTGCCCTGAGAGGAGTAAACAAATTTAGTTGCAGAAGGTTCTGTGAGGGATTTGCTCACAGTTAACATGGTGATGCTTTATTACTTCACTTGTATCTTGGACTTGGTTGAACATAGACCATGTTTCAATTCTTGTGGCTGAAACCCACATTAATCACTCCTATGGTAGTTTAGATAACTGAAAAGTAAGTGCTAAGTATTACTTGCAGAAGACATCGTTGTCTTTTGAGAGCCTGATGTATTTAGAAAAAAGCTGGAGTGAGTTTCCATGCACATTTCTATTAAAAATTCAGCAGGACTAAAAACTATCCTCTAACATGGCACAATATGTTTACTTATGAGAAACCTATCTAATCTTATTATTCAATTACCTGCAATAATCTTCAGTCATCTTTACCATCTTTCCAGTCTGACCTTTTGCTACACAGATCATTGCGAGTTATGATAAAATAGTTGTTCCTGTGATATATTGAGTACTTACTATCATAACTCTGGAAAGTGTTTTGTTTTGTTTGTTTCTTTATTTTAAAAAATTAGGTTGTCAATATACTATATCTTATTTGGGTTGGGAAATTTAAGAATAAGAAACTTGCTTGGGGTCAGATAGCGTAACTGAGGGCTTGGGCTTTGGATTCAGGCAAACTGGTTTTAAATATTGCTTCTGCTTTGTAATAGTTATCTAGCTTAATTATGCTATCAAATATCTCTAAACCCCAGTTTGGTATCTAGAAATTGGAGGTAATATTCTGTTTGCCTTTTAGAATTAGTAGAAATATTATTAGATAATATTTACGAAATACTTAGGGTATATGAACTTTGTCAAGGTATTGTTATGTGCTAGGTCAGTGGTTCCTTATTTGTCTGCGTATGAGCATCACCAAGAGATCTTTAAAAATTTCCAAGCTCAGGCCACATCCCTGACCAATTAAATCACAATTTCTTGAGATGTGACACAGGATCATTTTGAAGCTATCTATGAGAATCCAATGTACAGTTTGGGAACCACTGTACTCAGTGATTTATATCAATTATCATTTTTAATTTTACAACAACTCTGTGTTGTGATTTCTTTCCTCATAAAAAGTGAGAAAACTGAGGTTCACATTGAGGATCTTCATGAAGGTCACCCAGCAAATGCTGCTTAAAGGATTCAGACCCAGGTCTGTCTGAATTTAAAATTCCTGAATTTAACTACTTCATTTATTTATTTAAGCAAAGTTCTTTTTTTTGTGGAGTGGGGGGTGGGGGGGTGAGGGGGTGGGGGGTGTGTAGTCCCCTAGCTGGGAATCGAACCCAGGCCTTGGTGTTGAGAGTACCGAAGCCTAGCCACTACACCATCAGGGAGCCCCCTTAAGCAAAGTTCTTAAGCAAATTTCAAAATGCACACCACAGCGGAAGTTGTATTGCAAATATCTGATCCAGAGTTATGAACTAAAGCAATAAGGGAATTGGGAACATTTTATTGCCATCTGTGAGAATCTATCAAACCTATTAATATATTCTTACAAAATCAATGAGGATTTTTGATCAAGGTTCACCATCATATGTTATGGAATTAACTTTGGTAGGTTGTACACTGGAGCTTGATATGTGCTTATTTTTTCCCTCGGTGTTTGCAGTAGTCAAAGTCCAAACCACTAATAAGAGCTTCTACCCCCTGTTTTCCTGAGAATAATTCCCAGATGTGCTGCATGTACAATGGCCAGGATAACCTGATGACTAGTTTCTGGAACAACACTCTGCTAAAAATTCACTCCTATGGGCATGTAATTTTTTCTCGACACACCTAATTTAGGACACAGCTGAACCAATGTCACAGCTCTAGAATACTACAAGAGGTTTTGGTATGTAAGTGGCAGATGGTGCTGGACATCACCATTAGCTATTGCTCTTCCAGGCTTGTAAACAATTACACAAACTGGGCTAAAATGACACTTCTGCTAAGGCGACGACATAATTATGGGTGTAGACTTAGTCTGAGAGAATTCCAAAAGAGCAAATGTCAGGACAAACTGTAAAGACACTGCTATAGGGGTATTTTTAGGATTTCTTTACTCCCTCAGTGACTGCAAAGAACTCAATGTCATTTGACAGAAATTATTTTGTGAGAACTTTCTCCTTGACTAGTAGACAACTTTGTTCTTCAGTCCTACCTGGCACTTTGGGGCTAAGACCTTTCCAGATTTCATGAACTGAAACAACAGCAGCTTGTATTCAGTGTAACACAGTGATGTAAACCAAGAAGTTAATAATACTTTGACATTATGAAAAGTATTTTCTCACCTAATAGCTCCAGTATTTACAGATGTTATTTTCCAGTAGGTAATAAAGTACTTCAACAAAGACATGTTTTTTTAAATTTGAGATTTGCTGTTTTTAAAAAGGAAAATAATTTTTAAAAATATTGTTATAAAAATATTGTCAGCTATACAGACTGATGCAATAAAGAAAGAAATTATCTGAAACTTCACTAGGAAGTGATAACTTCTGGGTATGTAGGTTTTCCTCCTTCCCTTCTTTCTTATTATCTATAAATCTATTTATCTAATAATGCAATAAACACACATGTATGGGAAAAACAAAATTAGAGAACAGATGTAAAATGAAAAACAAAATTTCCTCCACCATTCTTTTCCATCCCTAAATCAGTTTTTCAGAAGTTAAACATTTATGTTTTTCTGCTATTTCTTTGTATTTATCAACTTTGGATATTATCTGTTGATACCCAGCTACAAAGAGAAGAATTTAGTTCACTCGTGTTACTTCCTACTAGTTTTTTCTTCCTACCAGTTTTAATCATCATATTATTATTTTGATTTCTATTGGTTGCTTATTGACTTTAAAAATTATACTAAAATTGCTATTGCCTTTTCCATCAGCTATCAAGTCCATCATTTTACTTTTCATGTTAGTAAGGTGATGCCAACATCACTATTCAAACTCCATTCTCTTCTGCCCATTTTTAAGCTTCAACTTCTGTGCTTTTGCAGCATTAAGATTTATAATATTTCTATTTTGTTCTGCAAGGGTTCAAAATCAAGACACTTGGGTTAAAATCATATTTCTATTGCATGCAAGCTGTGTATTATAATTCCATTAGGCCTTGGAAATGAGTACGTGAATTACCTTTTTCATTTTCTTAAAGATGTCTTTTGATTAACAGAAGTTTCTAATTTGATGAAGTCCAATGTATCATTTTTTCTTTTATAATTATTGTTTTTTACCTACCAAGAAGTATTTGCCTACTGCATAATTACAAAGATATCTGTATGTTTTCTTCTATGGATTTTATAGTTTTGGCTTTTATTTTTAAGTTTTCAGTTTATCTCAGGTTAATTTTTTACATATTGTGATGTATAGATGAGGACATATAGATATCCAGTTCTAGCACCATTTATTGATAATATTTTCTTTTCCCCATTGAATTTCTGGCATCTCAATTGGCTGAATAGGCAAGTCTATTTCTAGATTTCCTACTCTGTTCAATTTATATGTTTGCCTTTCCTATGTCAATAGCACATTGTTTTAATTATTGTAGCTCTATAACAATTCTTAAAATCAGGTTCTAACTCCTTCAACTTGTTTTGTTTTTCAAGATTATTTTGGCTATTTCAAGTCCTTTGCATATTTCCATATAACATTTCATATTAGACCCTTAATTTCTACCCCCTAAAAAGCATTATAAGTTGGAAGTATAATGACTCTATAGACCACTTTCAAGTAAAATGACGTTTTTACAATAATAATCTCTTGCAACAATGTGCACGGCGAATTTCTCTATTCATTTAGGACTTTCTGAAATTTTTTATCTTATTTTATTTTTATCTTTTACATTTATTGGGGTGATACTGATTGGTAAAAATTACATAGGTCCCAGGTGTATAATTCTACATTACATTGTCTGTGTGTTATATTATGTGTTCACCACCCAGAGTCAGTTCTCTTTCCATCACCATATATTTGTGTCTCTGTCCCTTCTCTCCTACCCCACTTCCCTCTTCCCCTCAGGTAACTACTAAATAATTGACTGTGTCTATGAGATTTGTTTCTTTGTTGCTTTCAATTTTATGTTAACAATCAAACTAAATTTCTCTATCCCTTGCCCTTATTTTACCCACTCTTCTATCCCTCCTTCCATCTTAAAGAAGTCCCTCTAATATTCTTAGTAGTACTGGTTTTTTAGTGATGAATTGGGGTTTTTTTTTGTTGTTGTTTGTTGGTTATTTTTTAATCTTAGAAGCCCTTTATCTGTCCTTCAATTTTGAATGCTAGCCTTGCTGGATACATTATTCTTGGTTGTACATCTTTGATTTTCATCATGTTGAATATTTTCTGCCAACCCATTCTGGCCTGTAAAGTTTCTGTTGAGAAATCAGCCAAGAATTGAATGGGTGTCCATTTATAAATTACTACTTGCATTTCTCTTGCTGTTTTTTAGAGTTTTCTCTTTCTCTTTAATGTGCCATTTTAATGATGATGTGTCTTGGTGTGTTCCTGTTTGGGATCATCTTGTTTGGGACTCTCTGTGCATCCTGGACTTGTATCTCTATTTCCTTCACCAGGTTAGGAAAATTTTGTCATTATTTCTTCAAATAATTTCTCGATCCCTTGCTTTTCCTCTGTCCTTTTAGACAAACCTATTCTATTATCCTGATATTTTTACATTTGATATGGTCTCAAAGAAATCTCAATCCGTGGGTTAGGGAGGGGAGAAAGGGGAGGGGGTGGGAGAGGAGGGGGGGAAGCTAAATATAAGGTGATGGAAAGAACTCACATTAGGTGGTGAACTTATTATACATCAAGTTGACAATGCACTGTAGAATTATATGCCTGAAACCTATGTAATCCTTGCTAACAGATGTCACCCCAATAAGTCTAACAATAAAAATGAAT